>JAEIFV010000368.1:0-301964 GCA_018904265.1 Lordiphosa collinella
TTAAACTTTAATTCCGAATCAAATCGTTGGTAGTCTGCATTCATTCAAATCTATTGACTGTTTAACAAACGAAGACGAAGCCACCAACTATCCTTTTGAAGGAATGTGCCTGACAATTTACAACTAAAGGCTGGCTTGGTAGACATCATGCTTCTAAACCAAACAAAACTATGCTATAAAACGCATTTGGTGATAAGAAAACTTATGCTCAATGTGATTCACGCGGCAATACTCAAAGGAAAATTGAAACGTAAAGAACGCCTAAAAAGTGGGTTTCTGAAACGATTTTATTGTTATACCCAATTTTGGTTAGGTTAATTTGGTTTACATAAAATGAATTCTATGCAATTTGCTGATTTTGCAAGAATTGGCTGCGGCTGTGAAGGCCTCTTGAAAAGCTGCGAGACAATAAATGTAATTCGATACTGGGAATACAATCGTTTTCTATGTATGAGTTTCAATCTAGAGCCCCGGTCAACAAAAGTTTTCAAAGTAAACCGAAACAGGTCTCGTTAAGTTTTTTGAAGTGATTGTAATTAGTGGATTCTGTTTTAGTTACCTACATTAGGTAACTTTGGGGGTTTTAACAAGTCCGCTAAAAATCCGACTGTAATTTAATCTGTAACAAGTGGAAGATGTAATGCACAAAACCAGCGGACTATCATTCATCCGATCTATGACAATCTATTGGCGGACCCAATATGAAATCCTGATTACTAAATATGGCTAGAAATCAAATATCTCTTATCACTCCATTATCGCTAGGGACACACACATATGTAAATATCATGGGGACTAACAAAGTTCGTAAGTTGGTGACTTTTTAGTGGTTTTAAAAATCCAATAATAGCAGATCTTAATAAATGTTTTTATGGGACTTGGTTTACAATTTCAAAGATCCGTTAAAATGGAGACGAGAAAACGCATAATAACTGGGCGACTCGGGTAAATTCCACCACCAACGTTAACGGAAATTCGTCTGTGATTTCTGGGGTTTCCGGCGTAAATTAAAGCCAGAACAAATATTTGATGATCGCAAATTTCATATAGAACTATTGGACAACTCTCTAAAAACTATTTCAAAGTGTTAAAAGTTTCTAGACGGTTTTCCCGTAGAGGTCCAGCCGCGAGAAGGTCGACCAAAATCTTTGAGCGACGATATAAACGTAGCCAGAAGTTAAGCTAAACTAGACAGACCCTCGATCAACACTGGAAATGATTGCTAATGAACTGGGTTCGTATCTCGAATATTGCCTCATGATCTGCTGTACACGAAGAAGTCTGCGAGAGGGTTTCACACATTTTTAATGCCACCGCGCCCAAAAAGAGGCTCGAGTTCTCATTCCGAATTCCGATGCGCATTGCATTCACCTTGACGCTTATCAAATCACAAGACCAAACCTTGAGTATTCATGGTCTGAATTTAGAAAATGTTTCTCTGCATGTTTCTCTCATGGACAATTGTACGTGGCATGAAGTACCTAAAGTTTGCTTCATCGTGTAAATCCCGTCGAAACCAACGTTGGGCACGATATTTGATTTTGATAGCAGTCCAATAAAAACAACCCTTATTAGCAAAGCTGGAGTCGATAAGCCAGACACACACTGCATGTATTTGTTTTTGCAGTCGTTTCTGCCGGTCACACGGCTGGCAAGCCATACCCCGATACGTATCCCAGTGGCGAACGAGAGTTACGCGAAACAAAAACGTGTAAAACTATCGCAAACAGATACGAAAATGAATCACTGGTCGCTCAGTTTGTGGCAGTGAAAGTTTCGTATTCGATAGCTCGCAAATGATTCGTTTGCAAGCCTTTTGCGATATCTTTTACGGGCCTTTTCTGATAAACGCACCGCGTGCAACAACAAATCGCATTTACCAAAAAGTTTTGTTATTCCTGGATCGACTTGTATGTACGTAGTATGAAAAGAAAAAGAAGAGAGTTAAAATAAAGAGGATGTTGAGGTTAGGAACCCAAGTCCAGTTCGAGGAAAGTAGCTGCCTCGATAGGATGGGTCCATAGTGTAATGAATGTGAGAGTGGTGGGGTTCATAGGGCAGTTGAACAGGTGAAGAGTGTCGTGTGGCCCTAGGCCACATTTTTGGCATGTGTCCGTTACTTCAGGATTATTCCTGGTCAGGTAACTGTTGAGTTGCCTACTCTTCCCTGATCGAAGTTGTGCGAGGGTTGTCTCGCTTTTATCAATGGGCGGTGGTCTGCCTCCGAGTATAACATTGTCGTGCAGAGCCTTGATGGTGTTCTGAACCATGTTGGTGTGGGCGATATTTCTGGCTTCAATGCAGTCGCTTTGTGTCATAACGTTTGTAGCGATAAGATCCTCGATAGCGGTAAAGACCGTTCTAAGGTCGAAGCGAACAGGCCTGTCTCTCCTGCACATAGGTACCTTTGTGCTGCTGTTCATCCTCTCTTCCAGGATCCTGGTGTCCTTTCCTGATGTAATTATTGTGCAGTCGTCGGCGTACGAAACTAATTTAACCTCTGCAGGCGGTGTTGGCAGGTTTGCAATGTAGAGGTTGAACAATGTTCTCGGCTATTGCCTGCTCTGATGTTTCTTCCGCATATCACTCGTTTTTAAGCCCACTAATGATAGTTTGGCGCGACTTTCGTCGTCGCTAACTACTTTTCGCCTTTCTTTGTCCTCTTCATTCTTGTGTACCATTTTTCACCCGCATATGACTTGTTCTTAAGGGGGGAAAACACTTTGCGGAAAAAAAATTTTCGACTTTTTTTTTGCATATTTTTGTAGCTTGGATATCCCCCCAAAAGGATTTTCAAAAATTCGAAATAGTTTAGAAGATATAGCCCTTTTAATGACCCAAAGTGTCCCGATTTGCCTAGCAACTGCAAACTTTAAACGCGTTTATCTCGAAACCACGTTTTTCAAACTGGTGGCCACGATTCAGAGAAAACCAGTGGACCGATTTTGCTCCGGAAGGGCTTATACGACGCAGAATTGTCGTCGCTATCGTTCGGCCCTCCAACTTTTGGATACCTATATTTTAAGTGTACTTTTTTTACACTACACTACAAAAAAAAAGGCCGAACGATAGCCACATTAGTTCTAAACATAACCGCATTTTTCTTTTTTTTTTTTCAAATCATCCCAAGTGCTGCAACCATGGTCACCATGTGGGCACCTCTTTTTCTGAACGGCCCTCATATTGACAAAAAAAAATTTTGTATTTTCCTTTGATTCATTAACTATTTAATAAAAAAAAACAAAAATAAAAAATCTCTTATACTTTTTTTCTGGAATTTTTTTAAAAACCATCTACTTTTGCTCATCGCAAAGTGTGTTCCCCCCTTAAGCCCGCTTATGATAATTTGGCGAAACTTGTGACAACGCTTTTCTCGTTTGTAAGTCCGTTTACGAACATTCTACGATAGTTTCGTTTTACTATCGTTCTCTGGTTCACTGGAATAGGATTTGTTGTTGTTGTTGTTGTAACGGCTATATGTGTACGTGTCAGGATGATGAGATAGAAAATAGTAAAGAAGTTTAGATGAGTGTAAAATATAAAGATTTTGGGGGAGATTGTGAAGATGGGTTATAGAGGGGGCGTCGAATCTCCTAAGTCCAGCTCAAAAAAGGCTGCACATTTCACTGGGTAAGGTCCATAGGTGTCTGGGGGTGAAGCTTGTGGGTTCGCTAGGGCAGTTGAAATGATGTCAGGTATCATGCAGGCTTCCCTTGCACCTCGGGCATTCGTTCGTAACCTCCGGGTTGATCCTCGACAGATAACTGTTTAAGAAACAAGAATAGCCTGATCTTAATTGTGCAAGGGTGGTTCTGAAGGTCCTGGAAGCATGTTTTCGGCCACACTAATGGGTGGCGGACGAGCTCCAAGCACAATGTTGCTTTAAAGCCCTTGTTTGGCACGTTCAACTGCAAATATGTGCATTTCTACCCTCACCTTTTGGGCTTTTTGCATTTTGTGTCAGCTGAGCCACCTCAGGTAGGAAGATTCTGACATCTTGTCTGCTTGTACTTCTGGGGAGGGGGGATTTTGAGCGAGATGTGGTTGGCATGGAATTGCTTGTCCAGCGTAGTGCAGTGAGCTCTTACTCCGAGGAGCTGAGTTTCCTCGTGAAGGTGATCTTCATGGGTCATGGAGTGGCATCCAGTGACCGTCCTTAGAGCTGCATTCTGCACTCGCTGAAGTCTTGGGAAGAATGGAGCATTGAGTGTCACTGACTGCTGGGGACCAGGCTGGAGCAGCGCAGTCAGTTAGGGTTCGGCCTATTGATTTATACCTATGTGACAAAGAGCGTCTCCTTGTCCTTACCCCAAGAACTCCCTGAGATCAGGCCCGGCCAAATAGAGAGAACAGAAAAATATGTCTGTCTCTCTCTAACACTCAGTGATGATTGACTTCGGCAAGCATTCGGTGTTGTTATGGGCTGGAAAGAAAAAGAAAGCTGAAAATGAAAATAGCCTAACAACTCTAATGGAGATGGGAAACCAACCTAAACAAGCCTATCGATAGGTATGTGGCGGTTGAAGGCTTGGGGAGGAGAGCGTGAACTGCGGGATCGATAGCAACCAGACGACAGGGAACAGTTTAGAATTTGAAGTTTGGCCGTCCTGGGCGAATAGTTTCAAGGGGAAGAAGAAGGGCAGAGAATTTTCCAAAAGTCATCCTCGCCAGTCAGCTCATAGCCCAGAGCCAAGAAATTAAAAAAATAAAAATAAAATTTTTGGAGCAGTAAAAATTGTAAAGTGTTTGTGGAGCCCGAAGCTCGGTAGGAGATTTGCGTACGATTAGCTTGTGTCCAATTCTAATTTTAATTATTTGATAGTGTGGAAGCCTTATTAAAAGCCATCATCGTGAGACCGGCGGCCGCAGAGGACTTGGCAAAGCAGAGCCAACCCAGAGGATCCAGTTTGAGGAGAAAAATTGGCCACCCACCTCTGGGTGTCTCCAGGTTTTTATGCCACAAAGCCAAGTTTGCTCTAAGGAAAAATAAAAGGGCGGGGAGAAATTAGTTTTAAGTATTTATTCAAATGCCATTTTTTCTTGTATAATTATTTATGTAACTATTTATTAATATTAATTGTCCTGTAATCGTCCCAGTGGTACCCTGGTTAGGAGTAACAATGATGTCCCTAGTTGTTAGTGAAAGATTAGTAAATATCTTTTCTTGAAATCAAGGAGAAAAAGAATGATGGAGTAGAAAATTATTAAATGGGGTGAGATGAGATTTTAAGCACCAGCTAGCAAGCCAGGGGGATCAGATATAATAACAATGTTAAAGGATCCATGGAAGGGAGGGACGTTCATGGCATAACACCACCTAAATGCCAGCGCAGATCGTGGAGAATGAAGTAAATAAAAAATTTTTTGTTACTCACCGACTAGTCCCTCTATCAAGGTCGAACTCATCCCTGAGTCAGCCGCAAGCTAGCCGGCGACCGATAGGAGGACCCGAGAAAAAGAAGTCGGATCATAACAGTGTGAATCGACGAGTGAATTCGGGTCCCGGGGGCCATGGCTGGCCAGACCTGCCTTATATAGCGCCCTATTTCTATCTCTCATTTTGAGAGCGGAAGAAAAAGAGTTTGTCGAACGTCACTCCCAAAATTTTTTGATACTTGTTTGTGAGAATTGTTTTTCTATCCACGATGACGTCGGGTCTGGGTATTGACTATCTTAGTTCACGTTGTGAAGATGGACTTTTCATGCTAAAATGGTTTTTTTTTGTTTTAGCGCCCTTTCGTTAGATTTTGTTGCTTACCAAATTTCTCTCTTTCCAGGTTGGTCGCACAACGACAAGTAAAAAAAGTTGCTTCTCGGAGCGCGAATGGCCCATATCGGGTGGCGAATGGTCGCCAGCCTCATGCTCGTACTCGGAAATTGTCATCACCGGTCATCAGGATGGCAGCCTCAAGTTCTGGGACTCTGGTGCGGGCACTCTACAAATACTGTACAAACTGAAGACGGCCAAAATGTTTGAGAAGCCGCGCCATGTGGCCCATGCCACCGAAGCGGACAATCCACTGGCCGTGCATTTGATTTTCCTTTGCTCCGAGTCGCGTCGCCTGTGCGTGGCGGGGGCGATGGGTCAGGTGATGTTGTTCAAGTTTCGTAAATGTGAGTCCACATCGGAGGTGCTGGTGCTGGAGATACCAATACTCTATGAGAATTTCGATGACATTTATGGCACAAGTCCGGAGTGTGACTTTCTGACGGGTCATCAGGTGCAAAAGACGGAGTCGAGTGAGTCGGACAAGGTGAGATGAGACGAAATACTGAACCTAAATGGAAGTTTAAAATAAAGTGGGTTTTTTTTTTTTTTTTTGCAGACGGAGTGCACGCTCAAGGTGCGTTTTGGGGCTCAGCGCAAGCCACCGGGCTTCCAATCGCAATTGGTTTGCCTCACCACGGGCCCCAATCGTCGCAATGTGCAGGTCACCTCGCTGTGCATCAACTCCAGCTATGGCCTGTAAGTAGTGTAGTCCCTCCCCCCGCCAAGTACCACCGCCCACACACCTACACACGCATACACAGTAACCAGGACAAGGAGCTAGAGTCTTAGACGTAGCCTACTCTTAGTTTTGTATACGTAACCAAAAAAAAAATGCATGACGCGCCTGACTTAGCCGAAACCCCCCAACTACGCACCATCAGCTTTTTGTTGCATTGCCAACGGACGGAGAAACCCCTCCCCGCCCCGACCCCGCCCTCTTGTTTATAGTGCCTGGTGTGTACGCGTGTGTGCGTGCGTGCGTGCGTGCGTGCGTGCCTCTCGATTGAACCATGTACAACACTTGAGTTTCGTTTCGTTCTTGATTTTGTGTTGATGTGTGCCATTTGTTTTTTCGTTTCGTTTTTAGAATGGCTTATGGTACCGAATATGGACTTGTCATAATTGATATAATCCAAAAAATTTGCCTATTGAGTGTTGCATGTCCCGATCTATATGGCGCACATGATCCTTACTCGCGAACACCAAAAAGTCCAAAACGCATTGAGAATAAAGAGGAGCAAAGCCGTTCGCCCAGTTCTGACCAGGTAAGTGGTGTGGTGGGGGCCTGTGTTCCACCAGGAGTGTTGTGGGTTGATGATGATCAAAATGAAGAAGAAGAAACAAAAAAAAATCACGAACACACACGAACTACACACGCACACGCCCATCTAAGTATGCAACAGAAATTATACTAACAAAAAATTTATTAATCGAAAATCAAGTAGCAAAAGTTTTGCTTCTTTTCCGTTTCTGGCATTTTGATTGAAGCGTTTTTTATGCTAATTCTCTTTTGTATTTTTTGATGTAGACATACATACACACACACACACACAGACACACCAACACACACATACATACATATATAACTAGAAACATAGAAAAGTAGATTAAAGAAAAACAAATTTAAAAGTAATTTTTGTATCTATTTTTTTTTTGTTTGTGCGTTTAGGGCACGGCTCAGCCGTGTGACCCAAAGTCAAGCCAAGTAGTTGAGAAAACTTGGCAGGACTAGAGCTAACCTCTGTCTCTATATCTATCTATCTATCTATCTCTCTCTGTCTCGCTCTATTTAAATGCATAAATATATATATATCAACTAAATGTAACGTTTTTTTTTATACTTTGTTCATCTGAAAAGAAGGCAGCAGCAGCCGAGTTGCTGCTGCCTTAAATTGGTAGTTGAATTTGTCATTGATTTTAATTTGCATACCAAAAAAAAAAAAAGTACAGTCTCGCCACTGGGCCCCGTCTCTACTCTCTCTCTCTCTCTCTCTCTGTCTCGCTCTGTCTAACTGTCTCTTACTAACGCACAAAATGCAGCATGGTAAATCATCTTTGAACGAAATTTTTGTCAAAATTTTATTTCTTTTCCCATCCTCCCACCCCCCCTCTAACCAATTTGCACGTTTGCATCGATTGATTGATTGACTGATTGAGCCCCCTCCCCCCAGATGTGTCATTTGATGGTGGTTTGATTGTTGTATGTGATCCATTTCTGTGTTGTGTCTGACAAGCCTAGCGAACACCTAAAAATCAACATCAACAGCCTTTCTCTTCTACCTCTTTAATGATTGATGGTTTGATTGATTGATCTCGCTCTGTGTGTGTGTGTGTGTGTGTGTGTGCAAGCGCGTTTCAAACTCTTCTACTCTTCTATTCACTTAATGTAACATACGTAAAACTTACCCTTAATCCACAACCAATTCAAAAACTAATTGTTCCATGTTAAATATATATATAGATATGATTGATTGATTGATTGATTGATTGATATGAAAACTATGTGTATGTACGTAGTTGTTTTCAAATTTAATACCAAATTTGTTTTCTAAAATTTAACAAACAAAAAATTTAAACCATAAAAACTTTGTATGTATTGCCTGTGTGTGTGTGTGTGTGTATGTACGCAACAACATACACCTAGCAAAACAACTGTTATAACTGTACTGTTATATACGCAGGCGTATAACAGCTAAATAAAAATCCCCCCCTATTAAAAAAAAAAAACAATGTAAAAAGAAAATAACCTTTACAAAAACCCTTAATCCTATAAAAAAAAATATAATATATATATATATTTATACACAATACACTCAGCGAATATATAAAGCTAAGCAAGCACGGAATCAGTATGACAACAACAAAATACAGCAGAAAGTTTGCAAATTTTGAAAAGGAGATTTCAAATGCAACTCCCTTGTTGGGGGGGTGTCTAGACCAAAGGAGACTGAAATACACAAATATACAAAAGCTACATCAACAGAGCGCTCTACTAGCTTTGCAGTTTTCGCTTTTCCGTTAGCCCCCTCACCTTAATCTAAAATGGAAAATCCCCAAATGATTATTCCATGGAAACTTGCAAGAAGACTTGAAGTGCAGCCGCAAAAAGTCAGCTGATGAAAAGACCGGGGAGGCCCTTGAAACATTAATGTAGAGCTCGTAAATAACAATTGAACATTTTTGCCTTTGCGGTCTGCTCAATAACAAAACCGAAAAAACCATGCACGCTTGCTCTCGCTCTAAGCAGAACACTTCGTTTCTCCTTGTTTTTGTTCTCAGTTGAGTGTTCTCATTTGAGATTTTCTTGTTTTGCTCATTCAATAACCATTTATAGACAGCGATCCGACTAAGCGCTCGCACATTAAGAGTCAGTAGATGAGCAAAAAGCCCACCGACTCACCTCAAAGGGTCTTTTTTTCTTTTATTTGTTTTGTGTGTGTGTGTGTGGCTTGTGTGAGTAGCAAGCCCAAACAGACACCTCACTCACACATAAGCGCACACAAAAGCAAATGACTTTTATCTTCTTTGCTCGCGACGATTTGCTCAGTGAATGAGCGGAGCAAAATGTAAACAAATCCATTGCATGTTCGTTGGGCACTGAGCGATTCGTTCATGAGCCAATGTGAACGGTTTATATCTGACTTTTTGCTCAAAGAGTCCGTAAAAAAACTGTAATTTTTGGACAACGAAAAACGGTCAATTGTTATTTGCTAGCTCTGGTATAGACAAACCACGCTATCGGTATAATGTTAAAAAATCTTTGTTGATCAAACTACAACCACTTTCTTCACCTAGTTTCACTGAACATGTTCACTTGTTCTTTTTTTTTCAAAGTGAGTCAACTCAATCAAGATGTTCCAACCGAAACAATAATTTAAAAATTAGTTTTGTAATAGTACAAATGGTTCTAAGGTCTAATTTTATTTACCCGTTTTGATTGTTTCAATCAAGAAATCCTTGTATGAAAGTTGATTCTTTTAAATATTTCTTAATAATCTGTTAAGGGAAGGTTCTCCTGATTTGGCAAACAAAAAAAATTTGCAAGAATTTCATTTGTGGGCAAAAATGAAATTTAGACCATGAAAAAATACTTGAAAATGTTTTGAAACGTTGATTCGTGGTTTATTGTCTATTAATTAAAAAAAGATATTTTGAAAAATTTAAATAGCGGCTTGAAAGATGGCGAGATCTCGTCGACCTCTGCGCGCAAAACATGTGACCTGCGGTGGACAGTATAGCCTCAGGTAGTGAACAGAAATGAAAAATGCAAAAAATTTATTAAAATTGAATAACATTTCATATGCCTGGAACAGCTAATTTGTAAAAATTGACTCGATTAAAAAAACCAATTTTATGGACTTTAAAAAAATAAAATGAAACTTTTATGCTTTAAAGTTTTGATTTAGATCTCGCTAAAATAAGTATAAAAAAAATTTGTTTATGCCAATCCTAGGTTCCAGGCGTACATAAAAAAAGTCATACTTTCAAACATTTGGTGTTGAATAAAGGAAATCAGATTTATAGAACAAGCCCTGTGCTGTCCGTTAGATTAGAAAACATGGTTCCCAAAAAAACGCGTTATCAACATGGGTACGTTTGACAACGGTCTAAGCTCGATGAAATACGCGTCGTATTGAAATATCACTTGGCACAAATATTCTACATATCAATTTTTGTAAACATTCATTTTATGAAAAAAAAAATCCGACACCACCCTTAAGAAAATCCCTATAATCCTCCCACCCAGGGGTCTCTGACACCCCCGGGGAGGTGGACGTTGTAGTCCGAGAACCCCAATGCGGCATAGACACACACACACATGTCACAAAGGAGGCTGGTAGACTGTCCTATGTTTAGTAGTCTTCTTTGTCCATTGACTGAAAATCAGCAGCGGCCTCCTCATGTCAGCATTGCCATGACTGTTTGGGAATTACAAGGCAGTACAAGTGCAAAAACCAACGCCACAAGACAACCAAGTGGACAAAAGCGGATGTAAATGTGTGTAGTTACCCATTTCGGCCCTTTTGTATTAGTGGGAGAAAATCTTCTCGATTTTGGGGAGAGTTCCGCGGACTAACAGTAAAATGCATAGCTGTACATGCATTGAATGTGAAGTTCAACACAGGCTTCCTTCTAATTTTAAGGTATCTCAAGTACAGAATCAAAGAGCTACATAGTTTTAATTGAGTCTGAAAACCTTTTAAATTGTGGATAAGGTTCAGTTCTATTGAAGATCTCAGTTAATAAAGCGAAACCTGCGGGGGATCTTAAGTACTTTTGAAAATCTATCAAAAATCACTTTCAAGTTCCACCAAAGAAATTATATAAAAGACGAGATGGGTTTGATCAGTTCAAATGTGATCTTACAAACCTTATATGATTGCAAATCGTACGGAACGAAACGAACGGTTTTAAAACGGTTTCAAAAGATGTTGAAATCAGCTTGCAATTTGGTATTAAGATTAGTAAGACGGAGTTAGATATTCAATGAATTTTGAAAAGAATTTTTTGAACAATTACCCTTTATAATTTTCTTTCAGTACATCAAAAGCCTACTGATGATAGTAACGAAACTTTTTTCATTATAAAAATCTGGCATATTTTATTTAACGACTTTGAGGAGGTGGAAAGTAATGTTAAATTTGAATCCGTTTAAAATTTAGAATCTCCAATAAGTAATGAACCGAAATCTTGGGTAAAAAGCTTTTGAAAACCAGTCCGTGAATGGAATCGTTCCCTTTACTGCGGGCTCGAACCTACGGACCAAATTTTGAATGTTAGCATTTTGGTTTTGTTTCAGTTTGAACAGGTTCAAACGAGAATAGGGTCATATATGGTGGGTTCGGTTTATAAGAATGATACCAAGCCATGACTCATTAAGTAACAAAGCTAAAGTCGTAAAAGAACAGAATGTTCGATGCCAAAAATACGTTAAGAATATAAATTCTTGATTAAAGTATGAATTTTTATTTCTTATTTCTTGATCCAGTTGCTTCTTTTTACTAGCCTCGCTTTTGAAAACCAACTTGAACACTATTTTAGCTCCATTTTAACCCCGAATCAAGTGTAAAACTTTTTTCCGAGTGTATGAACTTAAAAATCGATGTGTAGTTTGGTAAAATATAGTTAGATACTTCCCCAATCCAAATCCAATCAGAACTGATTCAAAATTGAATATATACTCTCACAATGTTGAAGAGCTTCTTAGATTTTGCAAAGCTTTTTCAGTCTACGCGAAGCTTTTCAGTCTACGCAAAGGTTTTGAGTCAAACTATAGCTTTTGGGTCTACTCGAAGATTTTCAGTCCAAGCGAAGCTTTTAGATGTAAGCAAAACTTTTAGTCTACGCAAAGCATTTTAGTATAGGCGAAACCTTTCAGTCTACGTGAAGCATTTTGGTCTACGCAAAGCTTCCAGTCGACACGAAGCTTTTAGGTCCACGCAAAGATTTTCAATCAAGTCGAAGCTTTTAGGCACACGCAACGCTAAGCTTTTCAGTCAACGCAAAGCTTCTTTCATCGCCTTAACTGGCTAGTCTTTCCATCAAAACTTGCAAACTCACTTGTTGTTGTTGGTGCTGCTGATCTTCCTGCTTTTTCTTCACATTTTTTGGCTGCATAGCCGCCTCCTCTGGACAACCAAAAACAAAACAAAAAAAAAAAAAAAAGTTAACGTAACTAAACTTATGCCCCTACTACCCAAACCCCAACCCTCCCCTTGCTTAATCTAGCTGAACGATACAACTAGCCCGGACAGTCCATCAATTGAATTCATTCCGGAGGCAAATGAGGCTTACGCAACATCAGCCACACCGGCGCCAGCCACTGAATCCTCGAGCGCCTCGCGTCCCAATTCGCCCAGCGATCCACCTCAGGTGATTAATAGCACCAAAGAGAGTTTGCTCAGTGGCGCTGCGGCAGCTACGGCTGCTGCTGCGGCCGCCTCGGCTCTGGCCAAAAGTCCCCAGCGGGAGGAGGCAGCGGCGGCAGCGGCACCCAAAGAACTGCAGGATCGCCGCAAGTCCATGTCCTGGAAAACGTTCAATTTGAAGCGTCAATTATCTAAAGTCAATATGAAGATCGGTGGACTCAATGTCAACACCGAACTGGAGTCAATCAAGAATAGCTCAATTTTCTATGCCCCCAAGGAGACCTCACCCGAGGGTGGCGGCGGCGAGGAGGCGGCCGCGGAGGCACTTGAATGCAAGGAAGAGGACGCTGGGTTGGCGGCAGCCACCATGGCACTAAATAGCGAAACAGAACCAACTGCAGTCGCTGCAACGCGTGGTGGTAAGTTCCGCTCCGCCACCACCGATTCGCCGGATGGTTACAGTGGCGAACCGTTTACGATGGTGGCCAAGCGCGTGGACTTTGAACAGCCGCCGGAGGCAGAGCGACCCAACAATTTGCCCCTGGCAACCGCGGACTCCCAGCTGGCGCCCATGAAGCCGACGCGTCAGAAATTCAAGGAGAAGTCGCGCGATCAGCGTCTGCTCTCGGTTCCAAATATCAAGTATCAGCCACGTGATCTGCGCGGCGCTGCTGGTGCTGGTGGTGGGGGGCGAGCGCTGATGAAGAACGATGTGTCGCCGCTGATGGGCGGCAACTTAAGCAAAAAGATACGTAAGTATGACCCAAACCACCCTCCCCTAACAAAGAAAAAGGGAGGCTGCCAATGGGAGGAGAAAAGCGAGCGTGCGTAGAGGAAAGAGGCTAAACCGAAGGAGAGTGATCGCTAGGCAAGGCAGGCAGGCAAATGTAAAAAAGAAAACAAAAACAACGCTGCATCTGTTTCACTCTCACACACACACACAACACACCGATACACATGCATACATACATACGTACATATACATACAAACACTAGATTGATGCTCATGCTGATGCTGATTTACCATGTCTACGTTTGGGCGTTGTGGTTAGGGCTTCTCTTTTTCTTCCATCTAGAGTTGGACACACTCAATTGAGAATAAAAACAACAACAACAACACAGTGGAAAATCACTTTCACTTTGAAATCAACACACAGCATCCCAGTACCCAAAACCTGAGATTAATCCCAACAAATTGTTTTTTTAGTTATCAATTTCTTTCGGTGAAACGTTCCAGTTTCGGTTGAATAGAGTTTTAAGTGGGTCTTAAAATCCCTTTACAATTCCTTTAGAGACAAAAAGACTTATTGTATTCCCTGGGGAATATAAAACCAAAAATTGTGATTGATTTTCTTTCTTCTTTTCAGTATTTAAGCCAATTGTTGCCAAAGTTCCACTCTGTGTATAATTTTTAAACAAATTTCAAAGAGAATCACTTAAAATTTAGTAAGATTAGAAGACGAATCCAAAAATTTTTATCTTTCATCACGGTCGCCATGTCAAACATTTTTGACAAAATCTTTGGAACTATGTACGAAGAAGGTTAATTGTTCGTAGTTCATAAATTTGAACTTAAAGCCTTGAATTTGCAGAATTTTAACAGTCGTTTTGTGTTTTATTTTATAATAGACGATTGTGCATACTTGTCAACATTCCTAGTGAATGCTACAACATTCGCCCGGGCACATTTATAAATTTTCCTCTAAAAGGATCGATATATTATCGATAGGAACAGCTGAACATTAGAGATGTTTACCAATAAAGGTAAACGACAAGTTTTCTATACTTTTTACGAGAATTTTTAAAATCAAACTACCACAAGAGCATGCTGTTTGATATGTGGATACACTGGAAACAAATCTGAGATATACGTACTAAAATCAATCCCAACCTATGGCAGAAATCGGTCAATACCGGATTTTCTTAAACCAAGTACGAAAGGATTGACTTGAGTATAAATTTTCAATCCCATAGTTCTTGTCTTGATCCCGTCTTAAGCTTAAGGGTGAGCTTAAAAGCACTCGGGATTGAATTTAGCTTGTTAATTGAGCTCGACTTAACCCCATTTTCGAATCCAACTAAGAAAATTTGATCTTAATTTAAGCTCAATATTCATACTTTATTTGATCTCGACATCTCTATGCGATTTTTTTTATCAGTTTGAAAGCTATCTTCACGAATCTTTCACACGAAGTCTTGTAGTACAAATACGCTGCACAAGTATGAAAACTGGCCGAATCGGCCTACTATAGTTTGATATAGACCTTCAATAGAAATTCCGATTGGTAACAATACTACTTTTAGTGAGCAATCATTTTTATACCCTATGCAGAGGGTATTATAAAATTGAGCGGATGTTTGTAACGCATTGAAGGAAGAGATACCACATTAAATATATATTCTTGATCAGCAAGACGAGCTGAGTTCATTTAGCATTGTCCGTCTGTCTGTCCGTCCGTCTGATCTGTTTGTATGCTATCTCCTCTGTCAGTTTTAAAGCTATTCTCACCCAAACTTTGCATCGAAGTCTTTTGGTACAAACACGCTGACACATTTGTCGGAACCGGACGCGGATTCGGATGACGTTTATAGCATATAGCTGCCATAGGAACGATCGGTCGAAAAACTAGTTCGTGTGAGGAAAATTTTTTTTGTTTTTAATGAAAAACGTCCTTATCGTTGGCGTACACTTAATTTATATACTTTTCCACAATTCTACAAATTTTTTGTCGAAATCGAATGACTATAGCCATATAGCTCCCATGGGAAGAATCGGTCGACAACCTAGTTCAAAGTGAGAAAAACTTTTTTGTTTTTAATGAATACGTCCTTTTTATTGGCATATTCGTTATTTTATATACTTTAACACAGT
Organism: Lordiphosa collinella; assembly: GCA_018904265.1. Classification (NCBI taxonomy): domain Eukaryota; kingdom Metazoa; phylum Arthropoda; class Insecta; order Diptera; family Drosophilidae; genus Lordiphosa; species Lordiphosa collinella. The sequence continues at coordinate 15,512 of JAEIFV010000368.1, forward strand.
TCAAACAAATGTTTTATCAAAATCGGATGACTATAGCATATAGCTGCAGAATGAAATGATCGGTCGAAAAAGAAGTTCTAGTGAGAAAAACTCTTTTTTTGTTTTAAATGGGGATGCCTCCAAATTTTCGATAATTATCAGTGTATTAAGGGCACTGTAGTCGAGTACCCCGACTCTGTACTCTTTAATTCACATTTATACAAAAACAAGCGCGCAAGCACGCTCTAGCTGACAATGACTTCATGATCCCATTTTACCCATTTTTAATGGGAACAGAGGTTATATTAAAGAGATAACTTCAATTTCAGTCATTTATGAAGCAATCCTTTTTGGGTTTAAGTGCAGTTCCAATATCGATTTATCGTGCAAACTCGCACCAAGCCGATTTAGTAGTTCGGTAATTTTTGCAAGAACAGTCCTATTTCGGATTGAGTTATTTGAATAACGAGCTTTATTTTATCTCCACCAAATTTATTAAAGCGGTTTTTTTTTTTAAATTTTTTCCTATTTTCAGCATTAATTTTTTTCGTTTCTTTTTGATTCTATTCTATTATCAAGTCGAGTTCGGATAACAAGCTTACATATAACAATCCCATGTGGCATAAGGTCGGGATCAAGACAAGAATTCCGGGATTGAAAATTTCGAGATCAAGTCAATCCTGTTCGTACTTGCAATGATAAATTCCGGGATTGACCGACTTCTGTCATCGTTTGGGATTGATTTAATTCCGAACATCTCGGATTTTTTTTTTTTTCTGTGTACTAGATATCGATTTTGTTGAAATTTAATTGTTTCGATTTTGAAACTTTGGAAAATGCTGTTATCGATTGTCAGCATCACTTATTTTGGTATGATCAGAGGTGTTTAGGGTATCAAAAATGCATTGCTGCAGTTGTTTCAAAGTGAAGTGTGAATTTTTGGAATTTCCCCAACTGTGTTTGTGTGTGTCTTGGTACCAAGCGGTTCTATATTTTCCATTTTTGGTTCGATTTGTAACCTTTTTTTGTGCAAGCTGTAGAAACCATAGCTAAAACTCTTGTATACTTAGCCAACCCCCCCACCCTCTCACCCCACCCCTCCCCTGTCGGATGTTTATTTGACCAAGCAAAATTCCAAAAATGAAATCCAATTGAGAAACTGAAACCAAAACCCCCCCAAAAAAAGCGGCTGCTTCTTTTTGTTGAAATATATTTTTTTGCCAAAGAAAAAATATTGCATTTTGTCTATACATAAAAATAAATAGAGTAGAATTTATAGAATTTAAAAAAAAATAAAAAAAATTTAAAAAACCAACAACAACCGAATGCACTTAAACTTTGTAATGCTCTGCCAGACAACAACAACAACTACCATTTTTTTGAAACTCTTATCTATATATGCTTCTATTCTTCTCTTAAAAACTAGGCAACGGATGCAGAAGAGCTGCAATACAACTGCCTTTATGTGATTGTATGGAAGTTCTTTGGTAAATCATTTAACAACAACAACAACCACAACAACATGCACACGCTCACACTCACACTCGCAAAGCACCAATCACAACCATCACCAACTCCACCACCACACACACCTTACAACAACAACAACAACAATGTAACTATAAACAAAAACAAAAACCAACTACTTGTAAGAGTAGAGCAGCAGCGCCCCCTAGCGATAAAGTCGATAAAGTAGAGCGGCAAGCAAAAATGGCGGCACACACAGACACGAACACTCTCTCACAACACACACACACACACTCACACATACACAAGAAAAGGAATCACATGTATACAAAAGTATATGTGAATGTATAGTATGCATAACTGTTGTGTAACCAAAACAAAACCAAAAACTAAAAGAGAACATTGATCACCTCACCCACTCACTCTCTCTCCACTCTCTAAAGCTGTGACTTGGTGTATGCACTGTGCAAAAAAAAAAAATAAAAAAAACGGAAAACAAAATGAACTTGAAAAATGTGTAATAAAAACTACTGTTGATTGTTGTAACTCACCCAACCCCCCCCTCCCCTTATGTAAAATCATCTCCATCATGGCATTTTCATCAACTCAAACAAAAACCTACTAAGTTGCTGTGGATTCTACCTAACCAACACACCACCACACCACACCAGCAGGAGCCTAAGACTTTTCTCTCTCTCTCTCTCTCTCTGTCTCCGTCTCTGGGGTAACTGGTTTTTGTCTGTTTGTCAAATATGGTGACCCTCTACTTGCCCCCTGATCAATCGAGCTTTTGACATTTTCCTTTTGGTTTGTTCCTTGGTCCCCCGTTTTGTCTCAATGCAAAGCTTTTACCGTTGCTTTGTTTGCTTTACTTGCTTTCATTTTCACTTTTTGTACAGAAAAAAACAAAAAATACAAAATTCACATTTTGACTAAGCTTTAGCAAATATTCATCTCTATATATTTCTATATATATATATATATATACAAAAACTGATATATCTACCTCTACTTATACCAAGTATGTTGTTTCTGGTTAATATCAAAATAAACAATATTTTATACTCTCTGCTGTTTTCGTGTTTTTCCTTTGTTTACGTTGTTTGTTATCTGAATTTTTCTGTTCCTCTACTTTGTCTCTCACCCTCTTGCCAAAGTACAAGCAAGCCGCCTCCATTACTCGCTGTGTTCTCGTATGTGTTGTCAAAAAAAAAAAAAAAAAAAAACATCAAATTGTCCACTTGTAAAATAATACACTTCCACTCACACACACACACACACACCACTTGAGCCTTTGGGCTGGGCATCCAATCCTAAATGTTGCACCTTTTCAACCAAAAAGCATACAAAAAAAAAAAAAAAAACTGTTTGCCTGGCACTCTAAACTACCAGCAAAAACAAATTGTAAAATAATAAAAAGCAAACACAAACACCACACCTTAAGACTCGCTCGTTGCACTCACAACAAAAATCCAACAAATTTGTAGCAACTCATCCATAAAAAAAAAAATATGAAAGAAACTCAAATCAAGTACGAAAAGAGCAAAAAAATCTTTGCCAAAGCTTTTATAAAGCTTGCTCAGCTGTAAATTCAAGCATATTAAAGAAAGAAACTCAAATCAAGTACGAAAAGAGCAAAAAATGCAGAAAAATTAAGCAAACTTTATAAAGCTTTTATAAAGCTTGCTTCAGCGTGTAAATTTCAAGCATTTTCCCACCATAAAACTCTATTTGGAATCACTTAGCAGTGTATATAGCACAAGATTCAAGTCCCTGGGATAGAACAGAATAGTACTAGGCTAAAAGGGGACCTTAACGACAAAGCAAGCTTCAAAAGCAAAAGTTTGCCCATTGTATAAATCCCGAAAAAAATTCCATAAACAATTTCACTTTTATCCTGTTTATACACAAGTAAAAACGAGAGCGTAAGTTTAAAGTCGGTCCTGCCCACTTCGTTATACACGTTACTCAGGGAAATTAGTGTTTAATAGCCTTTCCCTATGTTAATTAACAGAGCATTAACATTAACTAGGCTCGCCCTGTGGTCGAAATTCGACCATCGAACAAATTACCACTTAACATTAAAGGATGTACACTTTTAAGTCTAAAATAATATGTCAAAAACGTCTTAAATTTGCAAAGTATTTGGTCCAAAAATAATTGTACCTGAATTGTAGAAACCATGGAAAGCCTGATTAATATATATTCCAATTTGAACAGTCAGCCAACATTTTGTTAACTATCTTGGCATAGTGTTGTCTTTTTTTATACTACCCAGAATGCTATAAACATCGCTTCGTTCTTTCCTTGATCTTTTGTTAAAGTTTTGGTAAATTGTAAGTCTTAAAGCAATTTTCAATGCATTTCTTTATTTTTGAAGCCGACAGCCTGGGAAATGTTGCTTGAGGATGGCTCCAAGGAAAGTGTGGAAAGACAAAATATATAAGTACATTTTTTTGAAGAGATAAATCCATAGATTCGATGTATTTCCGATTCGATGTAATACCGATTCGATCTCAAGATCACTGCACAGTCTCCAATTGTGCTCGGTGTATTTAAATTTGAATAGTGAATTTGCCATCGAATTGAATGTTTCCTTATAAAGTACCATTCCTGTCATCTTATTAAATTTCCCGAACAATACTGACTATTTTCGCACTAATTTGTTTAGTCAATTGAATTTAATGCCATCTGAATGTCACCGTATGTATCTTTGATTCGCTATAAAACAATAAATAATTGGAACACAATTTTTTTTGGTCTTAATACTCATTCCAACATTACTATGCTAGAAAGAAAGACGAACATCAATAGGATTAACAATTGTTTACGCTCCAAAAATACAATTTTTTAGCAGCACTTTCCTCGCAAAAAATTTCTTGTTGAATTTCAGTCAGACCAGCAACTGTAAATCTGCTTAAAACAAAAACGAAATATGCGTAGAAGCTTTTTTTCCCGTTGATCATCTCTTCACAGGGAGAGCGCACTGAGAGCCACTCTCTTTGTTTAGAAAGCTCAAAATACAACTGAGCAAAGCACAAAGTGAGTGTCGGCCTGTTGCTGTTTTTTTGTTTGAAACAAAAAATTATGCGTTGGTCTGCTCACCTATCTGTGTAAAGTGTGTCTGTGTTAGTACAACTTTTAATTCGATCTAATACAATAAATAATTGCAATTAATTTTTTTTTTTTTTGCAATGGCAGGGTCTAAAAACTCATACGAACATATGGTATAAATTTTGGGTTGATTGAATTTGTTTTACTATGCTAAAAAAGGGTGCCGTACATTTCAACATTATGTGAGCAAAAAGTGCATGTAGCGCCAAAAAGTATGCAACGTAACGGGTATAAAAACATAATAAATGCCCTTAAAAGTATGCAAACTTTATTCATTTGAGAAGCAGAAAATAGATACTCAGCTATACATAATCCACTTTGTTCAGGATAAGTACTAGAGGTGCCCCCGTGAAGTGAATTTGCACGTGTCACCAGGTGAACGTGAGTAAACACCGAGTTTCGTGCGTGAACTTCAGTGATCCGTGCGTGCTTCGTTCGTGAATATAAGCTATGCAGTTTTCACAACCATTTTTAAAATTTACCACTAGAAAATGTGCATAGTGTTTTATGGCATTTATCTGACAAAAGGGCAGGGCAAAAAAATTTTATTGTTAAGGTCAGTATCCAGCACTCCGGAATTTTGATTTCGTCACAATCGGGTGTGTTCCAGAAACCTCTAGAGATTTTCGTATAAACGATTGGATTTTGAACTAAACTGTCAGGACTTTTTATGTAAAGTGTCAAGTACTAGATTATAGGAAAGGAAAACTGTACGTTTAAAATGTACTTGGTGCTGAGCAGTCAGTTTCAAATCTCTCAACTTTAGTCATCTAATCTAGTAGCCTGGCATTTGGGAGACGCTTCACATGTAAGGGCAAGCAGTTGCAGTTCGAAATGAAACCGTTTATACGAAAATCTCAAGAGATTTCTGGAACACCGCCGAATACTTTATATAAATAGGAACACTTTGCTTTGCTGCTCATGAGCTTCTTTAAAGTGTTTCTATTTATGTGACGAAATCAAAATTCCAGAGTGCTGGATACAAACCTTTAACTGGCACCTCGAAAACTTTACGTTTGCCCATAGCAGCATGTTCCTCTCAGCGTGCCACAGGTGGATCGTTGTGACTCCGGTGCATTCATCAAGAACCAAGGGAAAACGAACTTACACAAACAAATTTAAAAAGTTTACAACAAAAACATTGCCAGAAATAGATCGGTTGAATATTACCTTAAGGTCCAGACGGACTGACGATGTAACGAGAAGTTTCATACAATTGAGAGAAGAAGAAGCAGGCGTAACGATTTCCTTGCACTTTACGTTTACCCCCGTTGGAGTCAAAACGTACTTTTGCGCTTAACAGCGCTAAACAGAGCTTAACATCTCATACGTGGACTCAATGTTAATAGGCTGTGGGCTTATTTTGCGTTCCTCTGCTGGTTCAATATTGTTGCCACCAGATGTTACGCGCTTTTACTCTACATGTATGCCATCGATCAGCTGGACTTAACTAAAATAAAACAATGGCAGAAAAATCAAAGCGAAAGAGCCGATTGGAAATGTTTTCGCATGAAGACAAGGTTGCGCTGATTTTGGCGGTGAGACCGGGATGCCACTTGGGATTTATCCCACCCCAAAAAGAAGATCTGCAACATACGTGAACACTTTCGATAATTTGATTCAAATTTCTACCAATATGTGACAGTTGCTGATTGCCGAACTGGTTTTAAGGCTTTGCGTAAGCATAAATCACTTGTCATCAAAACAAAACACACCTGATTGAGCAGTGTGACCCTCCACCAGCTAATTTAAAAATGCCATGAACCTGACAACGCGATGCAGCGGCGTAATTTTTTTTGTTAGTTCTGGTCACACTAGGCATACGTTCCATGTTGACGCAATATGTGGTGGCGTATGCTGAATTACTTACGTCGTCAGTCCGTCGGGGCCTTTAACTGTTAACAATTAGTGGCCAAAGCTATGCGGCCGATAGTTGTAACTGCGTTTTATTTTCTTCAATCCATTTTTATGGAGATGAATTTTAACGGTGCGTAAGCATTCATGTCGCGTCCTAACAACGTACATTCGTGATCAGAGGTCGCAACGACCGGTCCCCTCATTGCAGTTGTCTAAAAAAAAACCGGTTTCGTGCGGCACATTGACAACTACGCTCTCTGATAGTGTTCGGTTGGGTGAGGAGAGAAACACATTTGTTTTGGTTTTTTCGCTCTTGGTCTTTTGCCAACCTATTTGCAGAGACCGCTTGCTGAAAAGGTCTTTTTTGAATGTATGCTATCAGCGTGTGCTTCGTAGTTTGTATGAGACAAACTATGTGTGCTCTCTCATTCTCTCTAGCACTGTTACGCTCTGCTCCACTTGACTTTGTTCACAGCAACCTTTTTGAAATAACATTTTGGTCTCTCGGTCTTCGAATAACTCACACTTTGAGACCGCTTGTCTGAAATGGGCCTGTTATTTGGTTGTTGTCAGACCGACCAGCCTGAGTGAACAACAACAGCCGCTTGACAGCGAACGCGAGAGCAGCACACAATCGGTTAAGGGAAGACCAAGCCAAGATGTGAGCAGAGCAGACCGAAAATATGGGTTGAGAGTTATTTACGTGCTATGTTCGTGATTGACGCAAAATGCTTCAAAAATTACGTGCGTGAATCGTGGGTATGGAGATTTTTAATCCGTGAATCGTAGCTGGTCTGACTGGCGACTAAATCACATAAGATTACAGCAAACGCATAGCTGGATTAATTCCAAAAGATTCAGGAGAATAGGTGCCAGTTGCTGCCATACACGTGTAAACACCTGCCAGTGTAGTGCCAGTTGGCTGGTGCCATTTATGGGCAAAAAATCTATCAATATTCTCATGTATTTTATTTGTCTGCTGCCCGTGTGACTGAACGCACCCTAAGACTAAAATATATCATCGCCTGTGTTATAAATATCTCCAGTGTTGTTCGAACCTATTGTAGAGCAGATCGGTTCTTAGAATCATTTTACGACACAAGCAACAGAGATACATTGAACAACCTTCTACGCCAGAGGCAGGCAAAAAATACATTTACATTTTTGCATTGTTGTGTGTGAGAGCAGCGCAAAAATTGCTCTCAATTTTCGTAGCAACGACTGCGTCGCGGCGTAGGAAAGCAAGCAAAGCGGCGCTTGTACAGCTTATGCTATGTGTGTCAGAGCAGCGCTGCTTAGAGAATTTTTGTATGCACACGAGATAGGAATGTGCCTGTCCCTGGTAGAACAATGCATATACCTTTAGCAACCCTAAACAACGGAGCTTAAAGTTAGTTGAAATTTTGTGCTATTTGTGCACTTGGAATTCTCAACTCTTTATTCGCCGCCTGGGTTATTTAAATAGGATTTGCAAGTGACTTATTGGTGTGACAGCAACTGAAAGTGTACTGACGTAGGCTTTGCCATGGCAGCCACAGCTACTGTTCATGTTCATATGTATTCTCTTTGTTGAATTTTATGGTTGATTATTGAACTATAATCAAACCTTGACCTTGAGCCTGCTAACATTCACTTTGACATTTTACGAAATATCTATGACATACGAACAAATCATCACAGATTTGGATTGTGAAAATTGCGACTCTCCTTGAACTTAAGCATTTCCCAGATTCACATTTTGCTGGTCCTTCTCCTTTGCACAAAATACATAAGTTGGGAATCTTGTATATCAACTTAAAAACAGTGTTAAGTTTCTGCTGGTTCTACAATAAAGTAGATTACTTCTCTAACCGATGCTGATCAAATTGTGTCAAATTGCCTTAATTATCTGACATCCCACATCAAATCACAGTGTTCTTTTCTTACTTTTCAGAACTTTCCAACAAAGAAGGCCTTGACATGGCCCGAATTTAATCCCAAACCAAAATCAAATGAAAATTTTAGTAGTGGACGACAGCTCGACGCTTTCGTTTGGGTTGTCCTGTCTTCAATAATTTTTTTTTTTTTTTTTTTTTTTTTATTTTGATCAATCTTCTGTTATTTCAGAAGAAAGTTTACATACCTTTGGTTTGCAAGGTTTGGACTTTGGTTTGGGACATCTTTTGGGCGACCATCTCATCAATAATGAGAATCATTATCAAAGGAAGCACGTCAAATTTTTCTTATTAAAGTCGCAAAATTTTTTATCTTTTGAAGAATACTTTGTATGTGTGGATTTTCTGTAAGAAGTTTACCAAAAGACAATTGCAAACAAACTTCTTTCCTAGTACTCTTAGTTGTTTTGATACGATCCGCGCGATATCTGGGCCCATAACCTATTGGTTTTCTTCAGATATAAAGAAAACCATATTGATTTGTTTGAATTAATTTCATATAGATATTTTCATGGTTTTGCTCGTTGCTGTTTTCGATTTCTACAATTCTACCATAGAAAATCTAAATACAATTTTCAAAGTGGCTTTTGCTTAGTGACAGTTATTTCAACAAAAACCAGTTTGTAATAAAAATATAGTGCTAGGTATGATTCCAACAAGCAACTTATTCTTGTGGCTTGCAGCAACGCCGAAGTCTCTCTGGCCAATCATCGAACCCAGTGCGCACCTCATACATTGGGAAATTATCCACTGCTCGGACAAAGGCACTCAATATTAGAGTAAGCCATAGCTTATGAGAACGGACCACAGTCTGTAGTTCAATGGATTTAGGTATAGGCTACCAGCAGGCCAATCAGTCGTAGAAGTGAAGTTTGGTACAGAGTTTTTTTTTTAGCCATGTTTGAGTCGTTTTTGCCTTGTGGGAATGGAGCGGAGTCTTGTTAAAAGGTAGACGGCTTGTTAGCAAGTATTGCCGTATTGAGAGGCTTCACAACCTTTGCCAAAACGTCGGATTGATACACTTTCGCCAAAGTTTGATCTTCTTTTTCACAAAAAAGGAGCTTGGTCACCTCATCATAGGCGACTCTCCACCAAACCATCACATAAGCCAAATGGTAATCTTCCTACTGAAAGCTAGGTACCATTTCCTAGCCTTGAGCCTTGACTCCAAAAACTTTTGATGCAGGAATATAGCAGAAATGTTACTTTGCCAAATAGCCGTCAAGTTGTAGAGGATGCGTTCCACGGTTCTCGAGAACGAGGTTTAGTGAAACAGTGGAATCACAAATTTCACTTGTAACCGACCATAATTTTAAAAATTTTTTATATTTTTTTACACAAACCAAAAAAAGCCCGAAATTGAAATTTTTTTGAATGGCCGCCTTTTGTCAAAAAAAAAATAGCCTTACAGCCCACGACACCTTTTTTCACCACCCTTAAGTCTCATTACTTTGAACAGCCCCACGCTTTGACCTTTTTAAACATAATAAAGTTTTCAATTATTCTTTGCGTTTCAAATAGAATTTTTTAAAAAGGGTCCAAAAAACGGGTTTGAATGAGAAGACCCCTTAAAGGGAAAACGGCTGGTTTCAGCTCGCTAGATTCTTCACAGATTTGGATATCCATATAGATTTTCACACTCTTTCGACCGTTTTGATAAGCCATTGTCTCCCATGTTTGACCCCAATCCTCATAATATGCGTGATTTGAACCTTTTTAAGGAAGCTTTCCACTAAACTTTTGCTGAATGTTCCATTGTTCAACATTTTTGCTTGAGATTTACCAAAGTTACAAAGCAAAGCAGTTGACAGTTGCTTTTTTCTCACGTAGCTTTTTTTTTTTTTGACTTAAAAAAGAGAGTAGTAAGTTGTTTTAGAATTGTATGTAACAGGAAGGATTTGACTGAAAGGTTTGAAAATAAGAGGCTGTTGGTCAACTGTCAACTTAAAGTCCTTTTCAACCTTCAGTCAGTTTCCCAAGAATCTGGAGTCGCTATCAAAGATTTACAAAGCACAAAGCACCAAGGTTGCTTAACGGCTCTAGATCATTCCAAAATAAGCACAAAAATTGGGATTGTATATTAGTTTTTCTATGCTCCTCCAAATTACCAAAGATCACGCTTTCTTTATGGGAACAATCGCTACAGAATAAGGCAGAGATTCCGACTTGGGTTGAAATGAATAATTTCCTATTGGAACGCTATCGCATTTTGGAAGCAATGGAAGACATGAAACCGAGCAACAGCACGCATAATTTCAAGCCAGCTCGCAAAGAGCCCCCTCCACACAAGGTCAACTCCTTTGAAACTAAAGTTAGTGTCAACCCGCAAACTTGCAAACTTTGCTCAAAGGAGGATCATCCAGTGCGTCTGCGCCAACGTGTCCTCCAAATGTCTGTTAATGAAAGATCCAATTTCATTAAACAGCAGAAATTATGCTTAAATTATTTTGCAAGAGGCCATCATCTTAAAGATTGCACAAGTCAGCACAATTGCTTTACGTGCAAAGGTCGCCACAACACGCTCCTCCATCGTGGTGACCCTCCTTCTACGACTTCTGCAACAGCATCTTCCAGTTCTACTGCGATCACGCAAAGTCCGAACATACAGTCCACAGCTTCCACATCACTTGTCCAAGGTGTTCTTCTCGGCACTGCCGTTATAAACATCTGCCATTTGGGCCATGTTTTAAAGCACGTGCATTGGTTGATTCGGGATCGGAGGCAACGTTAATCTCATCAAGCCTCCTTTCCAACCGAGTATACCCAACCGACAATTTCTCGTATGTTTCCGGACCTACGAGAAATACGTAAGTTTCTCTAAATATCGAAGTCTACTTTTAGTTAGAGATGCGGGTTTCAAACGGACTTCAGTTATTACAATAGTTTCTCTTAAATTCGAGATCCTTTCAAAAGGAAAAGATTCCGTTTTTAACCCGTTTTCGCTATCGAGAAAGTGATCCGAAAACGTGTATCGAGAATTTACGTTTTGCTGCCACAAACTGAGCGACAGGTAATACTTTTTCGGACCGATAACGGAACGGAACGTTCTTGATAGTTTAGTAAGAGAAAAGTTTAAGAAAATGTCGAAAACGGATCCGTACTCGAGGTCGATTGTCGGGTGGGTTAGAACGGACCACCTGAGTATGAAAATTTTAAGGTTATGGTCTCGCCCCCTAGCTGATGCGCTTTGGTGTATAATAGACGTAGAAAGTAGAAAAAATTGAGTTTTAAGTGGCTCGCCGAGGATCTAAAGTTTTTTTAAGGTATATCTCCATTGAAAAAATCGCAGAATTGTTTGGGATAGTTCATTTCAAAGCTGAGGAGTGGTACTTTCCGATGCTATCAAAGAGAGTCCAAACAATAGAATGGATTCCCCGAAAAAATGCTCCTAAAAAGGTTCAAAATAGGCACTTTTAGCAACTTTAAGCTCAAATTACTAAAAATCTCGACGTGATAGACATTTTCTGAAAACGCAGTCTTGCTTAACAAAATCATCTGGAATCACCAACAAACCCTTCAATATACTGGAAAATGTCGCTGCTATGTGTTATTAATTATACATCAAGTATAAGCTTTGGAAAGGCCGAGAACTTCTTTGTTCCATTTAGTCGTTTTAAGGTCCGCTCTAATGTACATATGTATATAGACACGTCCGACCTTATTCCATGGAACTATTTTTAAGGGGTCTTCTCATTCAAAACCCGTTTTTTGGACCCTTTTTAAAAAAATTCTTTTTGGATTTGAAAACGCAAAGAAGAAATTGAAAACTTTTTTATTTATTGTATTACAAAAGGTTCAAAGTAAATAAAAAATTTTTTTTGGCCTCGATACGAGGGCTGTTCAAAAAGTAATGAGACTTCAAAGTTGGTGGTGAAAAAAAAAGGTGTCGTCACGGCGGCCACGATTCCGGGTCTCCGGAGCGTCCGAAATGAAAAAAAAAACGGGGTTATAATCAGTATAGATGTAATTCTCGGCTGAACCTCAAACTTAATTTTGTGATTTTTTTGACAAAATGGCGGCCATTCAAAAAAAAAATTTCAATTTCGGGCTTTTTTTTGTAGTTTAGTGTAAAAAAAAATAGTAAAAAATTTTTTAAAATTATGGTCGAGGTTCAGCCGAGAATGGTGACAATTCTGCGTCGATTCCACTTTGTTTCATGAAAATCGGTTCAGTTGAACTGGAGATATCATGGCCGCCAGTTCGAAAAACGTGGTTTCGAGATAAACGCGTTTAAAGTTTGAAGTAATTTTTTTTGAAAAAAAAAAAAAAAAAACACAAAAATGTTTAAATGCAGTTTTAAAGAGCTGACAATTCTCCGTCGAATTCACTTTGTCAAAATTCATCAAAATCGGTCCGGTAGAACCGGAGAAAACTTAACGCATAGGTCAAAATACGAGGGTTTAAAAAAAGTTGCTCAATGAGAAGACCCCCTTAAGTTTGCAGTTGCTTGGGAATTTAGGTCACATTGGGTCACTAAAAGGACTATATCTCCTAAACTAATTCGAGTTTTCGAAAATCCTTTTGGGGGGGATATTTTTGAATATCCAAGCTATAAATAAATGCAAAAAAAAGTCGAAAAAAAAAAGTTGCTCAATGAGCCCTAAAGAAAATTTAACATAGAAACACAATTTGTTGCGTCGACAACTTTTCACTCTAAAATAAATCAGCTGTTTGCTGAAATTTTCGCTCTCTGAGTTATTTGTGTTCGTCTCCCTCTAACCACCGTGTTTTCCTACGTCACAACCTTTTGGCAGCAATGTTTCCCATAGCCCCCAGGGGCCGCCCGCACACGAGCCGACGCATGCCGATGTCGGGCATATGAGCGTAAGCAGAGCTCTCTTTGCCTTCATTTGCTGCCCAGTCGTCGTTGAGGGCAGTTCAAAACTTTTCTTTAATATCGCACACCAATACACTCTCACTTTTTGGCCTCGCTCTTCTTGAACATCGCTGGAGTAGAGTATCAACCAGGGATGCAAAATATTTGTAAATAAGGAATGGTTCGGTTCATTAAATCGCGGTTTCGGTTCGGTTCAGTGGTTCACTCTATTTTTCGTTTCTGAATTTCTGAATTGTCTGACATTTTGCATACTTACGAAATTGAATTCTTACAAAACATAGCTTTGAAATCATTGGGCCCATTCAGCAGATAAATCCGATTAGTGATTACTGATTTACGATGTACGATTGCCGATGAGTCTCTGCTGAATGACATTAATTGATATTTTGTGGTTACTTTTTATCAAAAAAAAACAACCCTTACACAAATAAACTAGATAATATAATGTGAATGTTTGCACAAAGGTAGACCCAGACAGTGGCGTAGGCACTGAATATGCATTTGCATGCAAAATACTAGACTAAGTAAGAAGCGACTAAAGGAAATATACAACTGAAAAATCCTGGCGACTTCCCTGGACCAAGCAATCGGTTACCAATCAAACTTTTTGTTCGATTGCTTGTCAACAATCATGATTGTTAAATTTACATATCGCATTCGACAATCACTTCATTCAGCAGTTAAAGTCGGCAATCATAAGTGCTGAATGCGCCCAGTTTAAAAATCTTATATTCTGTCTTCGTCCAGAAGGACTTCACTTCAAAATCAGTCCATTATTTAATGAAATTGTCTGCCAGATAAGTCGGATTGCTGAATCGAAAGAAAGAAATACGTACGTGCCCTTACTTAGGAAAAATAATGTCCTGGCTAATCTTAAATCTAGAATGGAGGAAAGAATACTCACACAAATCAATTAGCAACTAACAAAAAGAAACTCAGGTTTAATGACAAGTATAATAAAAGGTCTGTGGGCTATTGCAGCAGGAGATGTGAGGGATCACATGCTTTAAAATTGTTGACAAATCATTCATAAAGACTACATCAATCTAGCGTCGCTAAGGGTCAGTTTGAATCTTATTTTAGAGTCGATAAAATATCCCAAAATTATAGGTATTTTTGTCTAAAGGTAGGCGCTTTACGTCTTAAAACGTGAACCGAACCGAACCATAAAAATCCACCGGTTCGGTACGTGAGTGCCAAAAAGCGGTTCGGTTTGGTTGGGCTCAGAACCGGTTTGCATCCCTGGTATCAACATGCATTCTGACATCGTAGAATTAACAAGGTGAAGCCATCAGCATCTGCTGAGGGTCAGTAGATAATTGCCTTTGTGATAGAAAGACACCGAAGAACATTTCGCTCACTTACTTTAACACTGTCATAACTCAAAACACATGATTCTTAAGTTAATGTTGCAGAAATTTACCCTTCATCGTGTTCTATATTGTGTAAAACTTTCATGTTGCTATCTTTTATAGTCTACGAGTGAGATGAGAATATGTCATATGATATTGCGACATATCTCAGTAATGCTGCAGACGATATTATATGAAGATTCTTCAGTTTTGTGTGAAAAAATATTTTCGAAATTCTTTAATGAGCGTTTCAAAAATTGAATATTTTACTATATTAACAGAAAACTAAACGAACTATTTTCACTTAGTAAATTTCATTGAGAACTTTAAAAGGGATTTTCACAAAATGGATTATTTTGAGTTATGACAGTGTAGAACTAAGTGAGCGATTTGTTTGCCACTGCTTGTGTACTGTGTATTGTTTCTAGCATTCACAATGCACTCGCCTGTCTCGCACGGCTTCACCTTGTTAATTCCACCATGTCGGAATGTAGTTAACATCACTCAACATAGAGAGGCGTTTCAAATTTTGCTTCTATGTTAAATATTCTTCAAGCTGTGTTTCTGACTAATTCAATTCTCACCTTTACTTATCACTTTTCCATTAAAATTTGATGGATTGTATTAAATATTTCTAAAGTTGGCGACCGTGACATGATAAAGCGCGCTCTGACTACAGTGCAGCTACAGTTACGGATAATCGCGTTACTTAAGAGCAAGCGGAAAGAAAAAAAATATACATAAATATCAGCTCAAACGTACTTGATTTAAGTTGTGAGGTATTTTCGTAAGCTTCTTCAAAGTCACAAATCAAAAACAAAACCAAAAAAGTCACATTTCAATGTTTAATATAGTTGTGTTTGTTGTTTTTGTTTGTTGTTGTTGCTCCAAGTGCACCCACTCTCTCTCTCTCTCTCTTCACAGACACTTGACTGTCTCTCACATCCCAGAAAACCGTTATGCATTCGTTTCGTTAACTGTTATGTTGAGCGTCTGCCCTATACCCAAAAAAGTATGCTACAACTTTTTGTCACACCAACACACACACACACACACGCCCACCCACTACACACACACACACAAACCCACGAAACAGAAAACAAAACGAATGTGTTGAATCCATTCAAATCATTTTAGTGCATTTATCTTTCTCTCTCTCTCTCTGTCTCTCACCTTATGTTGTGTGTATCTCTCTCGTCTCCCCATTATTATTGTTTATTTCCAATATTTGACCAGATCAACGGCGGCGGAGCAGCCAGCAGCAGCAATGTGACTGCAACTGCTGGTGCAGCGCAACAGCAACAACAGCAGCAACAGCAGCAGCAACTGCAACAGCAGCAGCAACAAGCGCAGCAGCAGCAACAAGCACAGCAGCAACAACAGCAGCAGCAATCGCAGCAACAGCAGCAACAGATGGGCGATCCTTCGCCACCGGCAGTGGGATTGGGAGCGGGATCGGTTTATGGTGCAGAAGATGCAGGTGCGGGTGTTGCTAGTGGCGGTGTTGGTGTTGGTGGTATTGGTAGTGGTAGTGCGGGCGGCGGCGACCAACAGCAGCAGCAACAACTGCAACAACAGCTGTCAGCGACGTTATCCTTGTCGGCATCCTTTGACGCTGAACCCTGGGCGCTACCGGGTGGTGGTGGTTTCGGCGGCGATGGCGGTGCAGGTGCAGGTGCGCATCAACATCAATATCAGCATCCGCATCCGCATCAGCATCAGCATCAAACATCCGTAATACAGCAACAGCAGTCAGTGACATCGTACGAGTCCCTAAAAAAGTCCAAATCACAAGGTGGGAGCACGACAACAGAGCACAGTTAGCAACAACAACAACAACTACAACAACAACAGCAACTACCAGAATGCACCACAAGAACAACAAGCATTCTCTCTCTATATATGTGTACACACTCTCCACCCACACCCACTGACACACACACACACACCCACGACTCTCGCTCGCTCGCTCGTTCGCTCTCTCTGTCTGTCTCTAACTCTCACTTACACATATAAACAAACGATGCACGTTGCTTGTGGTTTGCCTTTTGACCCCACCAGGGGGGCGTCCCCTGTCAGCGAAGTGTGTGTGCTTTTGGTTCTTTTCTTGATTTCTAAATATTTTTTTTTCTGTGGTAAGGGTGGCCCCATAGATAAGAAGAAGAATAAGAATTGGTGTATTTGTACTCTCTGTCAAGCTCGCTCTCTCCTCTCCTCTCTCTGTCTCTCACACTCTGTCTGTCTCTCCTCTCTCTCTCTCTCTCGGTATTTGTGCACGCAACAAACTAACTGTAACTGTCACATCTGAACGACAAAAAATATAAAATTTGAAATCTGCATTGGCAAAGTAATTTTTTGCATAGTCCACACACACACACACACACACACACACACACACACATGCTCTCACATTTAGCCCGACGCCTGCCGCTTGCACTATACATAAATATTTCGATTTCTTAGGAGAAAAACAATGACAACACCGTTAGGTTTCATAGCCTTGCCTTGATGTGGGAGTGAGACAACAATTTAACTCCTAGTTCTAAGCACCGTTCACACTGCACATCAAGCAAATGTTAATAAACGCGAACTAGTGTGTCATTGAGAAGGGTACGTTCACACTGCACAGTGGAACAGAATGGAAAACTGACTGGCATTGTCCAATTGAAGGTGAGGGGCCGACTTATAGAAGAGGGGAGGGGGATAAAATATAACAAAAAATCAAATGGGGTATTGATTTATAGGGTTTTGGGTGCTCTGATTTAATTTCTGGCTATATTTTCCCTATCGGTGGGAAGGGGGCCGACTTTTAGAGGGGGGAAGGGGTAAAATAATTAAAATTTGGTATCGTTTTATAGGTTTTCAGGTGCTCCGATCTCATTTCTGGCTAAGTGGCTGACTTTCGGAGGGACGAAGGGGTTAAAATCTAACAAAAATCAAATGGGGTATCGCTTTAGAGGGTTTTGGGTGCTCCAATTTTATTCCTGGCAATATGAGCAACCCAAGAAAAAAAAGAACGGGAATCTTTGTACAATTCCCAACAAAAAATATTCCATATGGGGTACTCCGATTTAGACTAGTTTTGGTACACGCTAGACTTATGAGAAGCCTAAGATTCTGGCCGACTTTCAATAACTCAGAAAAGCAACAGGATTACATACTGCCAATTATATTGGACAGGTATTATGATTTATTCATTCGACGCAGCAGCTTAATGAAAGTGTACAAGTTTTGCTTCTTGCGTATGCAGAAAATAAGAAAGAACTAGCTTAAGTGATTCTAAATCTAGGTGCAGTCCAGTGCTCGATTTTAAAAGAGAAACATGGTTCTGAAATTTGCACTCGACACCTCGTGGGACTCGAATGCAATGTATAAGATTTGTTTTTGCTAGTCTTTACATTTTTGAGAAGTGAAGTAAATTAAAATTAGCCTGAGATTCCAGAAAAATGGAAAATAAATCAATTGTAAAAGAAGAAAGAGCATTTCGCAGGGATTCAAACCGATCGGAAATAAGTACTGGTTCGGTTCAATGGTTCACTCGATTTTTGAACTATTATCGGCTTATTACATAATTTTTGAAGCCAAATGAACCGTGGATTCGGTCAGGTTCAGTTTTAATTTCTTATATAGTTCCCACAAATCTGCGCGGAAAAAAATTTTTTTGCGAACTTTCTTGGATTGGTCGAAATGCTCTTAAATCTGTAACCATAAAGCCTATACAAAAGGATAACGTATCGAATTCAGCTTAAATTTTTACGGTAATTTTTTCTGAACTTCCGAAGGAGTGGCAGTGCGAAAAGTGTCAAAAATAACATTTCTGTTCAAGGATCGTCCATAATTTCGCCAAGTCTCAAGCCTTAAGTTCCCGCTTAGCCCTTTATCTGCGCGGAAAGGTATTTTTCCAAACTTTCGAAGGCAAGGCAGTCCGAAAAGGTTTTAACAAATCTTTTATGTTATTGGATCGCCCTTTATTTCACCATATCTGAGTTCTTAAGTACTTCCTTGAGTATATCGCCGCGACTTACGCTTAAATCTGCCTTTCAAGTCATATTTTGGGACTTTTGGAGTGGCGGCAATTCCAAAACGATATCAAAAACTTATTTTTGTTAAGGATATCGTCCTTAATTATTATTGGCTATTTACACTAGGAGTGCGTTATGCGTTAATAGCTAACAGTCAGCTTTTTTCCCTTATAAAAAAAGCCAAATGTTGACTATATAGATCGGTGGGCAAACTCGTCAGTGAACTGAACCGAACCGAACCGTTTTACTTTGTGGTTTTCTGTTCGGTTTATCAGCTGGAATGAGCGGTTCGGTTACGGTTTGGTTCGCATCGCTGGAATTTCGACATGTCGGGTATTTGCAGATGTTAACTCGACCCATGCCGCGCACTAAGTGTGAACTTAGATGTAGCTTCCATACAAAGTAAATAACCAAAAATATATGGGCACTTTAAAAAGAATGTTTCTTCCACATCTGGCAACCAAATTAGATAACTTTTAAAACTGTAAACTTCCGACCACTGCGGTTAATTGATCACTGTTTAAGCCCCTTAACGCTCCTGGATTACAACTCGATTTATCAAATTTCTGCCGTTCACTTTTCCCATTCTGTCCCACAGTGTGCACTGGCCCAACTGTAAGCTGAGGCTGCGTTCACACTGGCCACAGCACTTGCAGTTTGGAGTCGTCGCCTGTGTGAGCTGTTCCTTGCACGCACACACTCATCTTATAGACACATACAACAACAATAAGCAGCCTAGCGATTACAAATTTGCCGCAAAATAAATATAAAAAAAAAATTAATTTTTCTAAGCAAAAGTTATGCCTACTACCGCCCGCCGCTTTTTACTCTCTCTCTCTCTCTCTCTCTCTCTATCTATTTATCACTCTCTATCTCTTTCTAAATATATTTAAAATAAAATCAAATTATTTGTGTAATTGTATTTCTATTTGTTTGTTTTTTTTTTCCTTCCTCTCTCTCTCTCTCTCTCTCTCTCATCCGTATGCCTTTTTTTCAACTAAAAAACACACAAATACCCCAAATATAATTCACAGATAAATTGGATGGCACCTTCTCAAGATCCAGATCATCTTCAATGTCCAGCATTGACATGTCTTCCTCGGAATCTGTTACTTGTTTGGCTTTCATTGAGAGCTATGCAAAACGAAATGGTAAATGTAGCCGTAGCCTACTTTTGGGGGGCGCAGCTCTAATTGTTGTTCCTTGCAGATATTTTGACACTAGTTCCTACTTTATGGATTGGAACTAGTTTCGGTTCAATATTAACATTGTTTATTACAATGCCGGAGCGCGATGTGCGCAAATCTCAGCCAGTTTTGATCACAATAAATGGTAAGTCTATGCCCCTCTCCCTGCGGGAACTCATTGTAACAATTCCCTTTCTCTCTTTCAGGTGGCCCCGTGGTACGACTCAAAGGTTCCATAACTTCCATGTCCTTTTTGGACTCTTACGGTTCGATAATACCATTTACATTTGAGCCCTGGCGCGATGAGAACAGGGATAAGAAAGATCGTTAGTAACCTTAGCACTGCCCGGTGTCCTTCTCTCTTTAAGTCACCGTTCTCTCTCCTTTACAGGCACACCCACTAAAAGCAGCAGCCGCACCAGTCCCACATTCACACCAACAACTGCCAATACAATATCAAACACCTCGGTTGCTGGGCTGGCTGGAAGCCTGACTGGTGCTGGTGGTGGTGGTGGTAGTGGTGGAGGTGCTGCTGGTGGTATGGGAGCAGGGGGTGGCAGTGGAGCTACTGCTTTAGCTGGGGGTAGCGGCAGCAGTGGTGGAACTGCAGGCACTAGCGGTGTCGGCGCCGGCGGCGCCGGCATCAGTAGCAGCAGCGCCAGTACCAGCGGCATCAGCGGCAGCGTCAGCACCGGCCTGGAAACACTCACCGATCGACAATATATCGTAATCGCTAGCGAAAAGCAAACAAAAGTCTTCGATGTGGCAAATCAATGTTGCATCAATCGCATACAATTATCGGAAATGGATTTTGCAGTCAAGGCAGAAACTATCACGATGAAGGGTGAGTGATTACACGGAGAATGAGACAAGCTAGTGGAACGAAAATTGAAAAATACAAATGAAAAAAACAAAATGAGATATCTGGTTACACGCATACGTAGTTGTTGTTACCTTCAGTTTTGCATGAGAAAGTTGTTGTTGCAATTTCGCTATGCGTAAGCCCCTATACGCGTGGCAATGGCAACAACGAATGCGGCCGACGCGTATAGGCTGCGGGCATCCCTGGTCTAAACAGATAACGTGCATTACGCCCCTGAAGCCCTGAAGGGACACTCAACCAAAGACTCTAGAACTCACAAAGATGAGTAACGGCCATACAAGTAAATAGCAAGGAGAAATTTTAATGTGAAGCTTCGGTTTTACATGAGTAGCACACTCTGCCATGAAAAAGCTTCTAAAACTTTGTAGGTCCATTTCTCTTGTGCCAAAATTGAAGGCTCACAAGCCAAGCTATTGAAAGAAGCTTGACTTGGCCCTTTGGAGCTGTAAGGTCAATTATAAGCACACTCTGCCGAACAAACTTTGCCCACGCACTGCACACATATGTAAAATCTTTGGTCTACATTGCAAATTTCCCCTCAAAACTTTCTAACATTCACTTGTATGGCCCTTCTTTATCTTGTTAAGTTCTAAAGCCTTCGACTCAATCATCAAAAAGCGGTTACCGCCATTACAGATTACTGTATACCCTTGGTAGGCACAACTGTGAGAACTTACCTTATAGCAGAGCAAATGCCATCAATATCTAGTTACACGGATGGTTCTAAGCTCGACAACAAAGTATTATGGGGGGATGAGTTTTCTCCAACTTGATGTGTACCAAGATCCAGGCAGCCGCCAAATACTTAAGGGGGGACATCTGAGTAACTGGAAAAAAAGCGGATTTTCTGGAATTTTTTTTGGCCAAATGAAAAAGCCAATCGAAAATTTGTAAAGTAGGTTTTATAATATTAGATGCGAAGTACAAAGTAAATTTTTTTCGAATAAATCGAAAACAAAATGGCGGCTGTGCAGCATTTCTTCGTAGGCCCTTTTTTGTTGAAGGGGGTCCATGGCCGGACAGCTAACGTCCTTAATTTTTGATCTAGAACAAAAAATCAAGTTTGGTTAGTTTCTATACATCAACAGCTATCGACACACGTAGGATTTTTGCGATATATTGATTTTTTGCAAAATGGTGAGTGATTGAAAAAAAAGTTAAAATTTTCACGAATAAAAAACGTCACAAAATTGTTGCTAAAAAAAAAAGTAAGCAATATAAAAAAAAAAAACGTGTGTCGATAGATAAAGGTATTTTGAATATACTGTCAAAATTTCAGATCGATCGGTTAAGATTTGTTCGAGTTATGTGTCCGGCAGTCTCAAAAAAAGTGGTTTCGAGAAAAACGCGTTTAAAGTTTTAAGGTGCCCGGGATATACCTGTGAGGCATCGCCGCAGAATGGAAAATTTCGACACTTAGACACTTTTGCCGGACTCTATCTTATGGTATGTTATTTTTAAGACCCTAAAGAATTTTTTAAGCGAAAAAAAAATTTTTCGATTTTTTCAAAATTTTACTCAGATGCCCCCCCTTAAGTACACTTTTGATCGAGAAAGGGAACATAACATATACTCAGTAAGACGGGGATTTACACGGTGAAGCAAATTCTGAAGTTTTTCAAAACTGCTTTGAAAGTTGTAGACAGCGACACTCAACGAGCTTTGAGTTTTTCACTGACTGGTACACTAGCAAACTTATGAAGTTTTCAAAAAGCTCTCTTTAGGAAAGAGGTGTAGGGGACAAGCGACACCACTACACCTCTCTCTCCTACAAACGAAAGCTTTTTCAAAATCTTCATGAAGTTTGCTTCACCGTGTAAAACCCGTGTTAGACTGGATTTACACGCTGAAGCAAACTGCATGAAGTTTTGCAAAATGCTCTTGTTTGTGGGAAAGATGCGTAGAGGGGCAAGCAACCCCACTACACATCTTTTTCACAAACGAAAGCTTTTTCAAAAACTTCATGCAGCTTGCTTCACCGTGTAAATCCAGTCTTACAATTTCTTAAGGGACTTATGTCGGTTTTTAGGTCAGAAGCGAAAGATAAAATGGTTCAGCTGTCTGTCTGTTTCTATCCTAGCATTGGGAAACCCATAATGGCTAAAACACAGTGATTTGTATTAGGAGTACAAATAAGTTTCCGCCGTTTTATTGTTGATGGCGCGGCACGGGAGTTTCCGGTTGCAGCTTTCAGATGATAACCGGCTTAAAAAATAGTTTGGACATTCAAGAACAACATAACCTATTAATATCATTGATTTTATATTGGTAAAATATAATTTTTATAAGTTGAAAATGTCAAAATTTGAACCAAGTAAGCGTCATTTGCGGGAAATATCAGTTTACTTCTTTTAATTTAAAGAAATCTGCTGCTGAAACGCATCAATTGCTCGTAGAAGCATATGGTGAGGGTGCTTTGAGTGAGAGAACGTGTCGAGAATGGTTTCAAAAGTTTAAAAACAGTGATTTCGACGTAGAAGACAAAGATCGCAGTGAAAATTTACGAGGATGCAGAATTGGAGGAATTATTGGAGGAAGATTCATCTCAAACACAAAAAGAACTTGCTCTAACATTAGAAGTCACTCAGCAAGCAGTCTCACATCGTTTAAAATCATTAGGAATGATTCATAAACAAGGAAATTGGGTCCCGTACGCATTAAAGCGGAGAGATATTGAACGCCGATTATGCTTAAGTGAAATGCTGCTAGCTAGACATAAAAAAAAGGGTTTTTTACATCGTATCGTAACTGATGATGAGAAGTGGATACATTATGACAATCCAAAAAGAAGAAAATCATGGGGACATGATCAACAGCAAAACCGAATATTCATGGAAAAAAACTTATGCTGTGTATTTGGTGGGATCAGCTAGGTGTAGTGTATTATGAGTTGCTTGATCCGAGCGAAACAATTACTGGAGCCCTCTATCGAACATAATTGATGAGATTGAGCCGAGCTCTGAAGGAAAAACGCCCTCAATACTATTCTAGACACGAAAAAATTATTCTTCTGCATGACAATGCTCGTCTACATGTTGCGGCTCCCGTGAAAAAGTACTTGGAAACTTGATTGGGAAGTGTTACCCCACCCGCCAGACATTGCACCGTCCGATTATCACCTGTTCCGGTCCATGGCACATGCTCTGACGGCGCAGCGGTTCACATCTTATGAGGATACCAAAAATTGGGTTGATTCGTGGATAGCCTCAAAAGACAAGGAGTTCTTCAGACGGGGGATGTTCTTCTATAATAAATATTTAATTTGTGTTAAAAAACGGCGGAAACTTATTTGTACTCCTAATGTGAGCTGCTTGGAGTTGAATGATTCTTTATTTGATTTTTGGGTCTGTTTTAATACAATTCGGTTTTACCTCTACGCATCTCACTATTATACACCCGATTCGGGTGCCTGTGTTTAAATGCACCTGTTCAATATCTTTGAACACATGAATTACCAATAAAAAGTGCACTTTTGTAAAAAATTGCAAGAAAATGCAGACCATTTAAGATATTTCATAACTAAAATGATGTAAATTAACTAAAACAAAGAGAATTAAACAGAATCCTGCAGAATCCCCAAAGTTACGCTCCACCAAAGTCTAATTTAACATGATTATTAACTTTTAGGACTGCAATAAGTAAGCACAGTGGCCACAAAACTTATAATTATAGCTAAAAAAACCAAATCAAAAGTGTGGATATTTGTTCTCCAATGAAATGTTCAACATTTGAATATCGTTCCATTAAATGGTTCATTTCTTACTTAATGAATCGAAACAAATCCTAATACTGTTCTCCTCTCTTAACTCTTTTTCAGATGGCTCTTGCTTAGCAACCTATCTTTCGAATGGCCATCTAATGGTACATAGTCTTCCTAGTCTAAAACTGTTATTGGATACTGAATTCTTACCACTAATGGACTTAAGGTGAGTACACACACACACACTGAAAAGTAAACACTAAAACGAACTACAACAATTTTCGACGCTTCCCTCATTTCAGTTTTCAAACAAAATGTAAACAGGGAATTGTGGATCCAATGCTTTCGATATGGGGTCAACAGATCATTGTTCATGAAGATACAACTCAGTAAGCTGCATTCAAAAAACACTTGCTTCTACACCACAAAAATACTAAACTGCTTCTTTCCTTTTACCCCATAGAATATCAAAAATATTTTGCTTTAGTCATAAAGGTCATGGATTGTACATGGCATCGCCCACCGAAATTCAAAAATTCACGATATCATCGGAATTTTGGTAAGTCTTTGCAAACAAAACAGAAAGGCCCTCATACCAAACCAAATCTTTGCTTCTCTTTCATTTTAGTCAATTTATTTTGGACATGATGGGCGAGTTATATATGGTACACGAAATGCCAGAACAGCCGAAGGAGAGTTTCTTTAAGGGTCTATTTGGCGGTGGCGCCAAACTTTTGGATCGTGAAGAACTTTGTAAGTAGTAGAAGGATGCAACCACCATTCATTCAACCACTTATCTCCAACAGTTGGCGAGCAAAGCGGGAAGGCAAATCGTTCCGTTGCCCGGCACATACCTGGCCCCACTTTGGACCAGCTCGGCCAACGTGCTTCCACAGCCGCATCCGAAATTAGTCGTGCGCATCAGCTGGCCATGGAGCGTGGCGAGAAGCTCAATGTGTTGGAGGAGCGCGCCGAGCGTATGGCCAATACAGCTCAAGATTTCAGCGGCACAGCGCATCAATTAATGCTTAAATATAAAGACAAAAAGTGGTATCAGTTGTAAAATATCTATTTTAGGAGCCAATTCTACCACAGTTATTGTAATATTGCTTTTATAACACTTTCTACTACATTACGAGTAAAGTACACTTATTTAATTTCTGTTTTCAAGTCGTCACGTTATTTACAAAGATACAAAACAAAAAAACAACCAAAACAAAACCAAACAACAAAACAAAAACAAAAACCAAACAACCAAAAAAAATAACAAAAAAAATGACAAATGAAAAAAAACAACCAAAAAAACTGTTTTTAATAAAATATATAGACCAAAAAAAAAAAAAAAAAACAAAGAAATTGCTGCCATTCATTTTGGGGTTCCTGGGAAACTGGAACCACTCGGAAATTTATTAAGCAGTTAACAGGCCTGTCGGAAGGGGATTCCGGGCCCGGGAGGTTTTTCTCATGTTGTACATAGTTTTTTAAGTTTTCATCCAAAATCCTGGCTCCGGGCCCCTTTTAGAAGTACGGGCCTGGCAATTATAGAACTGAATTTGCCTCTAATTTCGACAAATTTCCATCTGGAAACCTGTTTTTTACATCTACCCACCGCCTTTTCCTAAACTTGTGACTAAAAGTAACTATTCCAGTCCCAAAAACCACTCTGAAATCGGATATACACTTATGTGAAATAAATCTGGCTCTAACTCTGACAAACTTCAAAGTAGATTTATGTAAATAGTCGTTATGGATTTCTGAGATCCTGTTTTATACATCTACTTATCACCTTTTCCCAAAATTAGGACCAAAAGTAACTTTTTCCGGCCCAAAAACCGCTCTGAAATTCCAAATATGTATATAAGATGTTGTAGGGACCTGCATGCACCGAGGTGGCATCCCTGTTAAGGCGATAGACATTATTATCGATAGGTTGGCAGTCATCGTCATCAGTCGCTCAGCAGCCGCCGCCGTAATCATCATCCTTCAGCAGTCAGTCGTAAATCAGCCGAAATTAAGCCGTCAACTAAACTTCAAACACACCTATAAACTACACGAATATCTATAATAAAGACACATATTTATTTTACATATATACAATTATATGAACCTGTCTATAACTCCGACTTGGTATTGTGGCGTTCACTAAGCAATTTCGTTTGATGACAACAGCTGATCTTGTTAAATTTTTTCGCTGCCAACTTCACAATCAACCGCCTTACCGTTATATGTTTAAACAGCTGATATATTTAGTAAGGCTTCTTTGGAAGGCAGGAACTCTCCTGTGGTTATGGGGGCGTATGTAGTGAGGTAAAGTTGCAGATCGGTTTAATATGGCAGCACCAGCGCGATCCTGGCTTACTGCGTCTCAATTCGACTCAAACCTCCCCGTGATAACCCCTCGTAACATTTCATTTGCCGCATATTCTGGACAAATTCACTACAGAATGAATATTTAAGAATGCAAATACAGAATGGTCTCCATCCTCTAGTACGGCTGGGGTCAGTCAAACCCAGCGTTGCTCTTTGTACGGTGATACGTCGTGACGATAACGATTGAGGCGTATGTCGCTTCTCTGCATGGCGTTGCGTCTATCGAGCGTCGCTCATGTCGGCTCCTGCATGTCATTGCGTCGACCTAGCGTACCTGGAGAGCCGTTCAATACGTCAGTCGAACACATTGTGAGGGATATAATGGTGGGTCGACGACAGGCACAAATTCGTCGACGGAACGTTGATACAGCCTTTGTCGGCCGTACTAGAGGACATTCATTCTCCTTTAAGGAAGGTTCGTCTGCATTCCATACTTCGACGTGTACATTTTGATTGATGCGCTGGATGCTTTAATACATACCGTCGTCCTTGCTACTAATTCCTCCTTGAGCACTTCTTTTCTGTTGTCCTCGCTAGTCCCAGAAGTCCCGATAAGGGAATATTCACCCGTTCTAATTTTGTTGAAAGTATCCAAATTGTAAACAAATTTCAAAAAGCAAATGATTATTTTTGTGACTCTGATGTTTTCTCATACTCGGCGATGCCAAACATGTTACATTTTTACTTACTCGTGCAGGTCTCTAATCTGAACTGGGTGAAGTTTGATTTACGGTATGTACCAATTTTGAACAGTCAGCCAACATTTGGTTAACTAACTTGGCATTGTCTTGTCTTTTTTGTACTACCTAGAAAGCCATGAACAGCGTTCCTTCATTTCCTTGGTCTTTTGTTACATTTTTGGTAAAGTGTTAGCCTTATTTTTGAAGCCTAAAGTCTGAGAAATGTAGCTTGGGGATGGCTCATTGTGCTATCTGCACTGCTTTTACGAAGTTTTTCATAAGCCCAAAGAAAGTGTGAAGAGGCAGAAGAAATATGGCCGTTAAGTAAAACGCCGCTAAGTAAGTCAAGGTTTCTCATATTTTTCAATCAACATTTTTCTAAGTGGCTATGTCTTCTAAAGTATAAAAGGAAAAGACACTATAGGCGAGCTTTAACTTTTTAAAAAGTTTTTCGGTATGAAATAGCTTTTTCTGAAAAATTTTTCAATATTTGAATGATTAGCTAGACCAAATAGAGTTGGTTCAAACAAAAACTTTGATGTAATACCTCTAAGAACCTGAACTAATACTTTTAATGTAATCGAACCCAAGGGACCCAAGTTTATTTTACATCAAATTGTATGTCCCACCTAGGTTTATAGTTTTTCTAACTTCGGCAGCTTCAAGGCTCCAAAAAATAGCTTTCTGAACTGATTTAGGGACATTTCTGAATGTTAGACTTCAGAATGGGCTTAAAGGGTTAAGATCCTAAGACAAAAATAAGTTTTTGACATCATTTTCGATATGCCGCAACTTCAAAAGTCTGAAAAAATGACAGATTTCAGGATAACTTGCGACGATGTACTCAAGGAAGGGCCTTACGAATTGAGATAGAATAATGGAGTATCAGAAACGTTTTCGAACCGCTTTACCTTCGAAACTTTGGAAAAAATACCTTTCCGCGCAGACTTGAGGGCAAACTTGAGACTTGGGGGAAATTAAAGAAGATCCTTGAATAGAAATTTGACTTTGGCCACTTTTCGAACAGCCTTAGCTTCGAAAGTCTGGAAAAAAATCATTTTCCGAACAGATTTAAGCAAAATTCGGTACGTTATCCTTAAGTACAGGCTTTAAGGGCTTATATTCGGCGGAATTTTGTTACGAAAGTGAAAATGGGAGCATGGCTGAATGTCTTCAACGTGTTCAAAAGCCTCTAAAACGTTTATTTTATTAGAAGAAAAGTAGTCGCGCAGCCAATCTTAAATTAGTAGGGTCTTTTTGGTTGAAGAATGTTTTATATTGTAATCAAATTGAGCAAAATGCTCCAAAGCTTGACTGACTTTCCAATACAATAAGCTCTTTGGAATGGACCAGTTACATTGCACAGGAAAAGCAATGTGAGATTTTGATTTTCATGCTTGCCTTTGTAGCTTCCGTTTGGCAGTGCCTTGTAGTACACTCCAGTTTCATCAGCATTAAAGCAAGGAGAAGAATCTAAATTAGTAGTCGTACGATGCCATGATTACTACTCGGGATCGTGTGAAAAATAACACAGATTAAATACATGATCATTTTACTCGTAATCGTACGATTCTGAAATCAATCGTGCAGGTCTCTGGTTTAGATACAATTCTGTTTGGACCAAAAACTGTAAAAATTTAAACCTTTTTTGACATTTTATTTTAAAATAGAAAAAGCTCACATCGTTATTTGTACTTTGAATAAACCTCAATCAGGGCTAACCTAGTTATTATTATATTTTTGGTATTTTGCCGTAATTGTATATAAACGTTCAATCATCTGATCCGCCTGCGGTGTGTTCATGGCAAACACAACAATCGTGCCAGATTCGTTCACAGCTGCGGCCACTCCGGGGAAACTCTTATCCACATAATACACATAACGACTGTGGAATATCTTACAGCTCAGCGCATTTTCAGCACTGAATTGTTCAATGGCAATGCGCCAGGGATAAACCGCATGCGATACCAAGCGTAAATGCAATAGATTAAGATCCGATTGGATTCCAGAACTGGCTACTCCCAAAATTTTACACTTCAGTTCTTCTTGAGTTTCGGCCAACTTATCCTGACTGGGCCCATTGATAATCATGACCACACCATTGCTCCAGATCCAGGCGATTTGTGAGTCCTCACAACGTTTCTGCATGACATCGATGTACTTATTATAGACTGCTTTAATGCCTAGGTCATTCGCCAATAACTTCAAATCTAGATTACGATTAGTTTGAAAGGTGCAAAACATTTTCACATATTTCATGTCGATGCGCAAGTTTATGGGTTTTGCTAGCCGGACGAGTGGCGCGTTTTAGGATACGAATTTTCTGCAAACACTGATCCAAATGTGACGGCAATTCAATGGAACGCCTAAGATCTTCGGAGGCTTTCAAGCCATAGAAATCATTCCATTTGCTGAGCCATTGTTTGGCCTTTGGATCACGAATTGCGGTCATCGATTGATCGATAAGATCCTCGAAATCATAAAGCAAAAGTTTTATTTCACTCTCAACATCGTTGGCTTCCGCTTCCGAGGAGGATGCAGTGGGTGCATTAGGGAAGCTTTCCAATTGTTCGGATATAGTTTGACTGCATTGCTGCAGCCAGTCTTGAATGTCAGCCTCATTGGCTGACTTGGGAGGTATCAAAATAGTGGCACGGTTGGAAAGTTCATCGTCTGACATCTCCAAGTCCAATAGCTCTATCAAGGCTTGAAAGTCATTTTTATCTATTATCATTCTTTCTTCTGGTGGTAGAGATTCCTGATCAGCTGGATCTGTTCCTTCTTCAGCCATGGGTTTCACCAGCCCCTTGTCCTGACAGCGTGGTTCAGGCTTAAGTAACTCGAACAGTAAATTATAATTCTTCTCAGGCTCCATCGCCAGACTTAAGAGCTTTTCATATTCATCTATATCCTTCAGCGGTTCATTAAGACCCTCCGATTCGATCCATTCATTCATGGCACGCTCTTCCTCCGCATCAATTTTTAAATGCTTGAATTCCAAATTACCATCTTTTATGACGATTCCACGACTTGAAAGAAATTCGTCAACATCGTCCTTATCCTCATCTTCATTTGTACACTCAGATACATCTATCAATCCTTTTTGTGTATTATCCTGTTTATTCTGAAAACCAGAAGTTGATGGTGCCTCCTCTTGTTCTTTCTCCATTAATGGAGAATAAAATCTTTCTGGTAACTGTGCCGTTTTCTTGGTCTCCGCTTGCTCTACATTTTTGTACATCAGGCACACCGGCCATTTGGCCTTTGTAGGAGACACCAAACCAGCTTTTACTTCAGTGTAGCTCTTCCATATCTCTTCTGAAGTGGGTATCTTTTCCAACTCATCATCTGTTTTGGATGTACTGGGTTCAAAACGGCTAGATTGCCGCTTGCGATCAATCTTATCCTTCTTATGCATGGACTCAGAATCTTCCAGACCAAAATCCAATATAGCTTCGCCTATGCAGAATTTTGTTGGCAAAGGCTCGGAACTGTAAAAGAAAATGAGGTGAGAGATTGAGATTTAGTTGTTGCAGAATAAAAACAAGAAAGAAAGTCGGTCAAGCACGACTATAGCATACTCTGTACATGTGAAGTGCTGCCCATCACCGTTGCGACCGGTGCTGCCCATAATTGTTTGTTTTGCTTATAACTCGACAACCGTTCATCCGATCTTTACCATTCCTTTGGCGAATCGATAAATAATCCTGATAACTAAATATGTCCAGAAGTAACGATCCTTCTATCTAAAAAACTGTGGGAGATATGACGTTTTTTTTTCAATTTGCGGGGGCGGGAGGGGGAGTGGCAAAAATTGAAAATAAACTTGATCTGCCTGCAAGTATAAGAAGCATTTGTCACATACATGTCAAACCTCTATCTCTTACCATCTCAGAGATCTGTTTGTTTATACGGACAGACAGACAGACATATAGATTTCCTATAGTTTTTCTAACTTCTGCAGCTTCAAGGCTCCAAAAAATAGCTTTCTGAACTGATTTAAGGACATTTCTGAATGTTAGACGGGCTTAAAGGGTTAAGATCCTAAGACAAAAATAAGTTTTTGACATCATTTTCGATATGCCGCAACTTCAAAAGTTTGAAAAAATTGCTTTCCGATGTACTCAAGGAAGGGCCTTACGAGTTGAGTTAGAATAATGGAGTTTCTGAAACGTTTTCGGACTGCTTTACCTTCGAAACTTCGTAAAAAATACCTTTCCGCGCAGACTTGAGGGCAAACTGGGACTTTATACTTAAAAGTAAAATTTTAAGGTTTGAGACTCTGCGAAATTAAAGACGATCCTTGAACAAAAATTCGATTTTGGCCACTTATCGAACTTCCTTAGCTTCGAAAGTCTGAAAAAAAATAATTTTCCGAACAGATTTAAGCAAAAATCGGTACCTATACTTAAATAGGCTTTAAGGGCTTATATTCGGCGGAAATTAGAGCCATCTTAGAAATATGTTTTTGTCATTTTTCTAAACTAATCGTAGTTTCAAAAGACCATGAAAATATGGGGTTCTTGTACTTAAGGATGGGCTTTAAGGGTTGAGATTTGACAGATTTTCTGCATCCATGAACATGAATTGCGTTGCGAAATCCTTTTCGCGCTGATTTGAGGGAATCCTTTAAATATAAAGGGTGATTTTTTAGCTATTTTCTTTTTGGCAACACTGGCTCAGCCCCGCACGTTTTGTGTTTTGTTTCACTGTCAAACATCTTCAGTTTGGTCTATAATTTAACCATGAATCGTCTTACAAACGAACAACGCTTGCAAATTATTGAATTTTATTAGCAAAATGCGTGCTCTGTTAAGAAAGTTCATCGCGCGCTTCTTCCATTTTATGATCAGTTTAATCGACCCACTGAAGCGGCTATTCGAGCTATTGTGACTAAATTTCGCACCAAATTTACATTGTTGGACATTAAACCACCAACACGCTTACGTAGAGTGCGAACTGAAGAAAATATCGCAGCTGTATCGGCCAGTGTTAATGATGACCATCAATTATCGATTCGTCGCCGTTCGCAGCAATTGGGCCTCTGTTACTCAACAACGTGGAAAATTTTGCGGAAGGATTTAGGTGTGAAGCCTTTCAAAATACAGCTGGTGCAAGAATTGAAGCCGAACGACCTACCGCAACGTAGAATTTTTGGTGAATGGGCTCTTGGAAAGTTGGCCGAAGATCCACTTTTTTACCGAAAAATTGTGTTCAGCGACGAAGCTCATTTTTGGCTCAATGGGTACGTAAATAAGCAGAATTGTCGATTTTGGAGTGAATATCAGCCAGAAGCATTGCAAGAGCTACCAATGCATCCAGAAAAAGTCACAGTTTGGTGCGGTTTATGGGCTGGTGGCATCATTGGACCGTACTTCTTCAAAGATGATGCGAATCGTAACGTAACTGTGAATGGTGAGCGCTACCGTGAGATGATATCCAACTTTTTTTGCCCAAAATGCAAGAGCTTGACTTGCATGACATGTGGTTTCAACAAGACGGTGCCACATGCCACACAGCACGCGCAACAATGGACTTATTGAGAGGCGAGTTCGGTGAACATTTTATTTCACGTTCGGGACCGGTCAATTGGCCGCCTAGATCGTGCGATTTAACGCCTTTAGACTATTTTTTGTGGGGCTATGTTAAAGCTCATGTCTATACAGACAAGCCCGCTTCAATTGACGCATTGGAAGACAACATTGAAGCATTTATTCGTGAGATACCGGCCGAAATGTTGGAAAGAGTATGCACAAAATTGGACTAAGCGGATGGACCATTTGAGGCGCAGTCACGGTCAACATTTGCATGAAATAATCTTCAAACATTAAATTATATGGACCGTACTATCGATTCAAATAAAGATTTCATGCATTTTTCTGAATTTTATGTGATTTTTTTTTTGAAAAACTTTCCTATAGCTCTTAAAAAATCACCCTTTATAAAGTTTTGGAGTGAAGTCATAGATTTCAGAGACTGTTTTTGGAGTTAGACTCAGTCGCGATTAAGATGTTGTCCTTGGCTTGGTTTTCTTTGAATAAACTTTACACCCGGTCACCCCTCTCTGCTGTTGGCGCCAGCTTTGTAGTAATTAGCCATGCAAAAGCTTCTCAAACTGCCGTTCGGATTCGGCGTTAAACTGTGGGTCCCTATCTCTTGTGCAAAAATTAGAAGCGCACAAGCCAAGAGATTGAGAAAGGCTCGGCATTGGCCCTCTGGGACTGTGTCAAGCCATTTTACCATTACCAAAAGTTGGCGATGACTTCCGCAACCGTATGAACTACGAACTGTAGGAGTTCTATGGGGACACTGATCTAGTCAAGCTCTTAAAACAACAGCGCCTACGCTGGATTGGAGATGTTACTCGTATAAATGATATCGGGCCAAATAAGAAGATTAGAAGTAAGCTACATTACTTACGTTGTAAGTCCGTCTACTCCTTAAGCGTGTTGTACACAGTGGACACAGGATTCCAGGCGCACGATGACGGGGACGTTGACGATACTTCCAAGTAATTGGCTACAGCTTGGATATATACTTTTGTCAACTGCTAGATTTATTTTTGGAGTTGAATTCTAGTCAAAAAGAAGAATATAAGAAGAAGTAAGCTACATTACTTACGTTGTAAGTCCGTCTACTCCTTAAGGGTGTTGTACAAAGTGGACACAGGATTCCAGGAGCACGATGGCGGGGACGTTGTCGATACTGCCAAGTAATTGGCTACAGCTTGGATATATATTTTTGTTAGCTTCTAGATATTTTCGGTGTTGAGTTCTGGTCAAAATTTGTTGGCTGTTAAAAATAATAAATATTGTTAGACGATTTGAAAAGCAATTAGTTCAAATGTTGATGGGTTTTTCCGCTGTCCATTTGGGGCATCAAAGACCCAAGTGCCACAATTTTAATAAAATCGAGCAAGAAGGGGAAAATTCAAGTACAGGTTAAGAACGACATGAATGAAAGTCTTATGGGAAGCACAAGTCAAAACATGCAAGCCACTGAGGCACTCTCCGATACTCACAAGCGCACACACACACACGAAATGTTTGCATGTGTGTCGTTTTGTATGACGCGCTCTGCTTGTGTATACGACCATAAATTTTCTATCTTCGGTGCAATTACAAAAACAAAACGCACCCAAAGAAAATACGGCTGGGCATGTGATGCCCAGACTTATGCTCCTTGGTTACGTTTTGTTTTTGTAATTGCAGCGAAGATAGCAAGTCAATTTTCGTATACATGCAGGGCGCGCAGCATACAAAACGACACACACATGCAAACATTTCGTGTGTGTGTGTGTGCGTCGCGTGGAACAAAAACCGTTTTTTTCTCTTATTTTATTGGCGTTTGCGCTTGCAAGCAAACTGACCAACAACGATATATTGGTGTTTTCTTTTGAGATTATTTGTGAGTGCTCTGCCCTATTTTACTTTTTGGCATGTCTGTTCTGAAGAATTTAGAAAGGACTTACCAAAGCGTCGTGCGCAACTTTAAAACTGCACGTGGAGAAGAAACACTTAAGGATGTGCGAAAATTTTAGAGCTGCAAAACTATCGATAGTGACGCCATTCGAGATTTTCGATAGTTTTCAAACAAAAAGTGGATACTATCGATAGTGTTGATTTCTTTAATTTCAATTAATTGAAATGAAAAACAGAAAATAAAGACAGGAACTCCATGTGCTTAATTAAAAACATTAAAGCGGAAAATATAACATAAATTAAATAACAATTTCAACATTTTTATTTTATAATTAATAGCAATTACTAGACAGCGGATTTTGCATGTTTTCAAACTGATTGAAATGCTACTCGCGTCTAGATTTTGGGTAATTTGAGCTCAAAGTGGCTTAAAATGTTTTTTTTTTACCCTTTACTTCTGGATACTGGCCTTAAAGCTGTATTTTCACCTAACAATGCTCCTTTATACCCTGAATTTTTAGGACAATATTAAAGAGATGTTGTAGAATTTAATAGGACAACAAAAAAAAAATGTTTTGATGCCGTGAAACCCATGTAATCCCTTAATATATAGAAATTTGGTTTTCCATATTGCAAATTTTTTTAGCTTTGAGCACCAGAACATTTGCAATTTTGAAATTTCCATATGTTTAATACTCAGACTAGTGTGCAGCGTGTTTTGGTTTATAAGCCAAAACTTGAAGCTGCAAGTTTCAAATATTTGTTTTTAAATTCTGCCGCCACTTTAGCTAATTGTTAATCGATAACGATATATCGACACCACTTTTGCCACGGGCCACCCTGTGCAAAGATTTCAACCATCTGGCCACCTCTCGTACTTGTATGGCATCAAACCCATTATTTTGATTATTGTCTGCAACGCTTTAAAAATTCCCCTTTAAATTAGTAGCATCGGCTACTTTATTCTTCGTATTATACGACTATCCCTTCAATTTGTTTCAATTCAACATTAAAATACCCCCGATGTGGCCACTCCGTTATTGGCCATTCAATGATTTCAACCATCTGGCCACACTGCAATCTTGTCTTGCAGCAAAACCATTTTTGCTGGATCTAACCATTTTATTTTAGTTAATGAAATACAATATACCCTAACTTTTTTGTTCCGTTGTGCTGCGCGTACGTCGAAAGTGCTAAAAGACATTGAATTCGGCCGTCGAGAACGTTTCACGTGCAAATTTCGAGCCAGCTCGCTGCCCCCCTGCCTGCCCCTCCACACAAAAACAGACGACGACAGATTTCCAACGAGATTTTCCCTATTTCAACTTTTTTTTTTCCACACCAACATAAAAAAAAAAGAAAAAAATTGTAAGCCAACCTTGAGCAAAACACCCAGCAAGGCGCATTTCAACAGTTTCACTCGGTAAGAAATCGTGCGAAATGTGTCAGCATTCAGGATTTTCACTATTTGCAACGTGAAAAGCGTGCTAAGGCTTGAAAAATTTTCTTTTGTGTAAAAAAAAACATTTGTAAGGTGCAACTGTGCTTGCATTTGTATGAGTGCGCTAGTCAGTGTGCGTGTGTGTATGTGTTAATTTAGCTGTATTGGTGGCTGGCTGACACTGATTGTTGTTGTTGTTGTGCGTCATAGTAGTGTTGATTTGTCTGCTGTGAGTGTGTGTGTGTGTGTATGTGTAATATGCATTCCAACGGGGTAAAGAAAAAACTGTATGTTTGTACCTGGCCAATACAGTTATTACATGGGGAAACACACCCCCGCCCCCCCTCCCACACCTGATCCTCCCAGGGGAATCCATGATCGCCTCCCAAGAGTGTAATCGATATATGGAAATATCGATTAAATCTATTAATTCGCTTAGGAGAAAATGCGCATTTCTATGAAAGAAAGTCTCTCTCTCTCTCTGATTGCAGATTATAATGTGTTGTGAATAATGTGTTGTCCATTTTGAGTCAAATTGCTTAAGGCAATGCTCGCAAATATACATTTTGTTATTTAATAATTATATTTAATAATATTTATTATCGCTGTGAAGCGATC
This sequence comes from Lordiphosa collinella, assembly GCA_018904265.1. Classification (NCBI taxonomy): domain Eukaryota; kingdom Metazoa; phylum Arthropoda; class Insecta; order Diptera; family Drosophilidae; genus Lordiphosa; species Lordiphosa collinella. The sequence goes on from JAEIFV010000368.1 coordinate 52,374, forward strand.
ACGACCACGAAATCGATACTACTTCGATACTAGTAGTATCTAGTTAGTATTTAGTAGTTAGTATCTAGTTTTGTGTTGTTAAAGCGATTTTGTGCTGTTAAAGCAATTTGGTACTGTTAAAGCGATTTGGACTGTTAAAGCAATTTGGACTGTTAAAATCATTATCCTCGGAACGAAGATTTAGCTCCATTACTTGGTGAAGATATAAAAAAGCATCTTTTACCAATATATCAAGATTTGTCCAAAGATGATTTGCTTAAACGATGCCTTGGTGGTCATACGCAGAACGCGAACGAAAGTTTTAACGCGACAGTTTGGCGTTTATCACCAAAACACCTGCATTGTGGTCTACAAGTAGTCGAAATCTCAGCTTACATTGCTGCCGGGATATTTAATGAAGGTTATACTTCAGTACTTATGTTAAGGTATTATGCTAAGGTATTTGCGCATAATACATTACATACATTATCTCTCTCTAGTCTTGTCAAAGAAGCAGTGTTGCCAGTTTCGCTTTTTTCCCGTCAAATCTGGCTTTTGGGTTAAAACTTATAACTAAATCGATAGTTTGTCAACTCTCTGTCATTTAAAGAGTCTAATTGCAATCTCCAACACTCAGCAATCTGTTATTTCTGAGTGCATGCCAAGTTTATAGATCGATTGAGAAAATGCCAATAGTTTTCAAACAAAAATGTCGTGGAGTCTGGCCATCTACAAATTTGATGGCTATCAATTCGCTAAAGAATGGATTACTTTTTGATATAATAAGATTTTGAGAAATTTGTTGCCAAAATTGATATCAAGCTAAAAGAAGAAAATCGCTTATAGGCCTTACCGAGGCCTACGTCAAGGATGAGGACGAGGAACTGTATCAGACAGATGATTTTTTCAATATATTAAAATTATACTATTATAAAATTACTTAGATAATATGAAAAGCCATGCGCTGTTTTTCAGCTTTTTTAATTGCTTTTTTCCGTCTCCGTCCCGTCAAAAACAGCTTTTTTTTCTCGATAAAAGTTGGCAACACTGCAAAGAAGTACCATTGAGTTAAGTTGAGTCGCGAGCAGAGCGGAGTGTGGAGTAGGCTTCCAACATGGATAAGATGAGGATGATTAAGGACAGCCGCTCCGAGATAATTGTCGGAGGGAAATATCGGGTGATACGCAAGATAGGTGAGTCCATTCGCCGCCCATGTCCATGTGTGTGCCGCCCCAGCTAATTCCGTTTAACCCCCTCAGGCAGCGGCTCCTTCGGTGATATCTATCTGGGCATGAGCATCCAGAGCGGCGAGGAGGTGGCCATCAAGATGGAGAGCGCCAATGCCCGCCATCCGCAGCTGCTGTACGAGGCCAAGCTCTACCGCATACTCAGCGGCGGCGTTGGCTTTCCACGCATTCGTCATCACGGCAAGGAGAAGAACTTTAATACTTTGGTCATGGATCTGCTCGGCCCCTCGCTGGAGGATTTGTTCAACTTTTGTACACGCCACTTTACCATCAAGACTGTGCTGATGTTGGTGGACCAGATGATCGGGCGCCTGGAGTATATACATCTCAAGTGTTTCATTCATCGCGACATCAAGCCGGACAACTTCCTGATGGGCATCGGACGGCACTGTAATAAGCTCTTCCTCATCGATTTCGGTCTGGCCAAGAAGTTCCGTGATCCGCACACGCGCCTCCACATCCTGTATCGCGAGGACAAGAACCTAACGGGCACTGCACGCTACGCCTCGATCAATGCCCATTTGGGTATCGAGCAGTCGCGACGCGACGACATGGAATCGCTGGGCTATGTGATGATGTACTTCAATCGCGGTGTGTTGCCCTGGCAGGGCATGAAGGCCAACAACAAGCAGCAGAAATATGAGAAAATATCGGAGAAGAAAATGTCCACACCGATTGAGGTGCTGTGCAAGGGATCGCCGGCCGAATTCTCCATGTACTTGAACTATTGCCGTAGCTTGCGCTTCGAGGAGCAGCCCGATTATATGTACCTACGTCAATTGTTCCGGTGAGTGAAACAAAAATCGAATAGTATTTAAAGAGGGATGGCTTTTTGGTTAAGTCTTTCTCTTGCTGTGAGCGCCCCTCCTGGCTAGCTATTGCTTCTTATGTCCATATAAGCTAGCTTCTGGCTTAAGCCCTGCCAGGATCTGTGTTGGGCAGGAATGATTGTCTGTAGGTCTTAGGCAGCAGATTCTCTGTAACGCTTATTGGTGGTGGACTACCTTTGAGCACAATGTTCCTCTTGAGATTGTTTGATTGTGTGTCAACCAGGCTACTGCAGGACAGGTCTTGGAGCAAGCTGGTGTGATTCACCATGTCACTTTCATGTTGTCTTTTGGTTATTTTTCTTCAGAGATGGGTATTTTATTCATTTGATGGAAATTTAGAATCTTATAATGAATGTCTTCTGGCCAATTTGCTTTTTTTTTTATCAAACTTAACAGCTAAGATCTTATTCGCTCATCAGTGATGAGCCGTTAGTCAGCTCCGACCAGGCGTCTATATCGAATGCCGCAATGAAGAAATTTTCACCTCTACAAGTCGTCATTCTATGCTCTTGTGTCGATTGGCCAGCATGGTTGAGATGGCGGTCGACCAGTGTATCCATCTTTCTCTGCGAGGCATTGTTCTTTGCTGGAGCTCTTTGGCTCTGTTGTTCCACGAGCAGTCTAATCAGTTGATCCAGTTTTTGGACGAATTCGTCTCTCGGCTCTCGTTGGTTGCTACGGCTGCAGCTTCTGTAGCCTTGATATTTGGCAGGTTCTCGGGGACAGCTGCCAGTTGCTGAACGACTTGGTTCTCATGTATTGGCTGGAGTTGACTTGACAGTACTTTCTTAAGGGCTGCTGCATAGCTGTTGGCTTGCTGATGGCCTCTTGGTTGTTGGGCTTACTTGGTCCTGGATTGACGTTGATGTCGCTCTGGTACCAGCGACCGCTGCTGGTGTTGTTGCTGTATATGTGGCGGCCGTTGTTGGCTTCCTCTGGCTGGAATATTAGGTAGCTCGATTTCGTTAAGAAGATGGGCTAAACCATCTAACCATCAGCATTCTTTCACTCTTGCTCTTTTTACTGGCCAACTTATATGTATAAAGGGTGATTTTTTAAGAGCTACAGGAAAGTTTATCAAAAAAAAAAACACATAAAATTCAGAAAAATGCATGAAATCTTTATTTGAATCGATAGTACGGTCCATATAATTTAATGTTTGAAGACTATTTCAAGCAAATGTTGACCGTGACTGCGCCTCAAATGGTCCATCCGCTTAGTCCAATTTTGGCATACTCTTTCCAACATTTCGGCCGGTATCTCACGAATAAATGCTTCAATGTTGTCTTCCAATGCGTCAATTGAAGCGGGCTTGTCTGTATAGACATGAGCTTTAACATAGCCCCACAAAAAATAGTCTAAAGGCGTTAAATCGCACGATCTAGGCGGCCAATTGACCGGTCCCGAACGTGAAATAAAATGTTCACCGAACTCGCCTCTCAATAAGTCCATTGTTGCGCGTGTTGTGTGGCATGTGGCACCGTCTTGTTGAAACCACATGTCATGCAAGTCAAGCTCTTGCATTTTGGGCAAAAAAAAGTTGGATATCATCTCACGGTAGCGCTCACCATTCACAGTTACGTTACGATTCGCATCATCTTTGAAGAAGTACGGTCCAATGATGCCACCAGCCCATAAACCGCACCAATCTGTGACTTTTTCTGGATGCATTGGTAGCTCTCACAATGCTTCTGGCTGATATTCACTCCAAAATTTAGTCACAATAGCCCGAATAGCCGCTTCAGTGGGTCGATTAAACTGACCATAAAATGGAAGCAGCGCGCGATGAACTTTCTTAACAGAGCACGCATTTTGATAATAAAATTCAATAACTTGCAAGCGTTGTTCGTTTGTAAGACGATTCATGGTTAAATTATAGACCAAACTGAAGATGTTTGACAGTGAAACAAAACACGAACCGTGCGTGAGCTGTTTAAACCAGTGTTGCCAAAAAGATAATAGCTAAAAAATCACCCTTTAGTTTGCATCCTTTATAGCTGGCAACATGGTTTCCTTGGTAGTTCCCGCAATGGGCTTCTTCATTATCCGATTTTGGACAAGCTCCACACTTTACTCACTATTCTGCGGCAGTAGTTCTTTGTATGCCCGAATTGCTGGCATCTGTGGCATTAAACAACGGCATCAGCTTGTCTCGCGATTTCTCAATCCTCACTTCTTATTTGGCCTGATATTTCTATCACAACCGTTTGACGGTCTCGGCCGCTGCTATTAATGCCCGCCACTCGCCTCTGTCTTGTGCGAGCTGGCACCAGTTGTTCAGTTTAAGCGCCTTTATGTCTTCCAGCACCTGTTTTACCCAACTAAGTTTCGGTCGTCCTACAGCTCCTGCTTTCCCTAATTCGTTTGCCTTCCGCCTGTACACTTTTTTTACTGGAGCTTCTTCATCCATACGAGTAACATGTCCAAGCCAGCGCAGCCGCTGTTGTTTTATGCGCTTGACTAGATCAGTGTCCCCATAGAGCTCCTACAGTTCGTGGTTCATACGGGTGCGGAACTCATCGCCAACTTTTACAGGTCCATAAATCCTCCGAAGGACTTTTCTCTCGAACACGCCGATCGCCTCCTCATCCATGCTTCTGCGCCGTATTGCAGGACTGGGATAATAAGCGACTTGTATAGCGCGATTTTCGAGAGAGGGCTCTGCTCGTGAACTCCTTACTAAGCCCGTAGTAACATCGTTTTGCAAGAGTTATTCTTCTTCGGATCTCCAGACTGATATTGTTGCTGGTAATCATCGTTCCGAGGTAGACAAAGTTCTTTACAACGTTAAAGTTGTACTCACTGCGCGCTGAGACTAGGAACTTCGTCTTTTCCTCATTTACCGCTAAGCCCATGAGTTTTGACGGCTTCTTAATCTCTGAAAACGCCTTGCTTACCGCCCGTTCGGATTTGCCGATAATGTCAATGTCATCGGCATATGCAAGTAGCATTACATCTTTATAAAAGATGGTGCCCGATCTGTTAGCATTTGGGCACTGGCGCAGTATATACTTCATCAGCAGATTAAAGAAGCTACACGTTAAGGTGTCACCCTGCCTAAAACCTCTTCTGGTATCGAAAGGCTCGAAGAGGTTCTTTCCTATTTTAACGGAAATTCGTGTGCTTCTCAACGTCATCATGCAAAGTCGAAAGTACTTTGCTGGTATACCAAAAGTAGACAGGGCTTCAAAGAACTTTGACCTTATCGGTGTGTCGAAAGCGGCTTTATAATCAACAAAAAGATGGTAGGTGTTGATTTTCGTATTTGTCTCAATGTGAATATTTGGTCTATGGTGGATTTACCAGGTCTAAAGCCACGCTGATAAGGTTCGATCAGTTCGCTCATTCTCGGCTTTAGACGTTCACATAAGATACATGACAGAACCTTATATGCAATGGGTAGGAGACTGATCCCGCGGTAATTGGCGCAGATTGCAGGGTCTCCTTTTTTAAGTATTGGGCAGAGAACACTTAGACTGCAATCTTCGGGCATACTCTCTTCGGACCAAATTCTGCATAGGAGTTGGTGCATGCACCTTACCAACGCCGCCAGCCTTGAATAGCGGGCAGCCTCGGCCCAGCTGATTTGTTATTTTTAGCCTTTTTATGGCTAACCCGTTAGTCCGGGTCTATTTCTATATCATCGACTGGTGTTCCACTACTTCTCAGAGGCGTCTTGTGTCGTCTCGCCCCCGCATTAGAAATAGTCCACAACCACTTTTGTCTGCCGTCCACTGGGCGCAAACCGTACCGAACTTTGAAACACTCACTCAGCGACAGGCTTTCACTCCCTCATTCTTCCCGAAAGGCGCTCTCCTCCCCCCGACGCGACAGCCGCGGCCCGACCAGGTTTTTCTGTAGGTTTTTTTTTGCACTCAGTGATCGCCCTCACCTACTCTGAGTGTGAAATATGTTTTTATTTTTTTACCTGAAGGGAAAGGTGAAATTTCCTTGAGCAAATGGGTGAGTTTTGCTGTGTAGGCTTCGGAGGTCCATTGTGATTGCAGCTTCTCGACGTTCAGCTTTCGACGTGTACTAGAGCGTGCGGCATGTGCCACACTGAGCCGTGTGCGTACTTTGGCTGCAACAAGGTAGTGATCCAGTCACTTTATGAGACATTAAATCAATGTTGGTTGATTCAACCATTTGATCCCTGGCAGTAAAGTTTTGTGATATTCAGGACAGTAAGTTGGAGAAAATGGTAGTTGTAATGGTAGATTCTTAAAGCAGCACTCTTTGATGTTTTCACATCAAGCAAATGTACCTCTGGGTTCAAACAAACAATATCAGGAGGCAGAAAGTGAACTGCACTGAACAAACCAAACAAACTTCTAATTCTTGTATTCGATTTCTTCTCTTTTCCAGCATTCTGTTTAGGACGCTGAATCATCAATATGATTACATTTACGACTGGACAATGCTGAAGCAGAAGACCCACCAGGGTCAGCCTAATCCAGCTATACTCTTGGAACAATTGGACAAGGAGAAAGATAAACAGAATGGCAAACCGTTGATTACGGATTAAACGTAGTGTGTTTAGCTAAGCGAGAGAGCTGAGTGGGATTTGATGAGAGCTACGGCACCTGGCTGTAGCTGAGGAATGCAAAATGAAGAGAAGATGATGATGATGGTGAAGAAGAAGAAGAGCGGGAGATAGAATGTTTCTTAAAATTAAATTAAGGAGGGGGGGTAAGGGTTTGGCACTTTCGAAAAATCCAATTTTTTTTTTTGCTTATCTAATTGCTAAACATTTCAAGAATATCTTCCCAAAATTTCAAGTCGATCTGAGCAAAACTCTTGAAGTTATTGTCCAATTCAGGGGTGCTTGCATGAGGCGCATACGTTGTTTAAACGCGTTTTTCTCAAAACTACGTTTTCAAAGTCCGTGTTCACTCGCATTTAAAAACTACTTGACCGATTGATTTGAAACTTTGGACATATTTTCTACATATAAAATTTCGGATAATTTTCGACCGAGATATAGTGAACACCGCAATTTGCTTTTTTTTTCAAAAATGTTTTTCAAAAAGCTCTCACCGGCTGTATTTTCAATATTTAAACAAGAACAAATTTCAGAATACTGTTAAAAGTATGCTTAATAATGTACAAAAGGTTTGAAACAATTTGCCCAATCCATATTCTAAACACAAGAAATGTGTTTTTTTTTTAACGCTGAAACCCTTACCCCCTCTCTCCCCCCCCTCCCCCCCCCCCCCCCCCCCCCCCCTCTCCCCCTTAAATCCAATACTTAACAAATAAGGAGGAAACAACAAGCAACAATATAATCTAAACAATGAAAACTACAATAACAGCAATACCTACCCAACACACACACACACATTTGCATGTACACCCACACACACACACACCGAGCACACACACACCTACAACCAACACCAACACTTAGCATAAACAATTACGAGGAATCATAATACAAAAGCAACATATATATATATGTATATAGACCCGTATACACATATATATAATATATATATCAATTTGATTCATACGAAATCAAATCCCATGCATAATATTAAACAAGAAAGCGAAGTAAAACTCAAAAAACTAATTCAAGAGAAAATTATAAAAAAGGATAATGTAAAACACGCAAGCAAAGCCAAGCGAGAATAATGAAAAGGAGGTAAAATACAAAAAACAGAAACAAAATAAAAAACAAAAAAAAAAAAAACAAAACGCAAAACTGCAAAGTAATTTTGCATAGTAAGCAGTAATAATTATAAACATAACTTATATTTAATTTTTTGAATTACATCAATAAATATGTTGAAATTACATTTGATTTGCTGTGGGGGAGGAACCCCAGCAGTGTGTTTTGTTCCTCGCGAAACTAAGGAGGGGTGCCCAGCGTTTGCCTTGAAAAAAAGGGCTTGAGGCCGTGACCTAATTTGTCAATGACATCCGCATCAGTTGCAACTTGCAAGTCCACACCGAAAGTACTCAGTTTTGGTATCAAGCAGAAGCTTCGCTAGTGCGTCAAAATTTCATTGAGGCGTGCGTGTCGTTTACGTAATATTTGTGGAAATCGACACCGTTTCGCTGAGGTTAAAACTTAAATTAAAATTTTATGATTTTTTAATTTTTTTATTAGTAGTTGTACTGGTTCTTTATCTCTTTAAATAAAGGAAATTTTTTAGCTATTATCTTTTTGGCAACACTGGTTTAAACAGCTCACGCACGTTTCGTGTTTTGTTTCACTGTCAAACATCTTCAGTTTGGTCTATAATTTAACCATGAATCGTCTTACAAACGAACAACGCTTGCAAATTATTGAATTTTATTATCAAAATGCGTGCTCTGTTAAGAAAGTTCATCGCGCGCTTCTTCCATTTTATGGTCAGTTTAATCGACCCACTGAAGCGCGCTATTCGGGCTATTTCGCACCGTTTACATTGTTGGAATATAGGGGGAAAAATTTTTTTTGGCGGTGATTTTGCACGTGGAAAATTTTGCGGAAGGATTTAGGTGTGAAGCCTTTCAAAAATAACTGGTGCAAGAATTGAAAGCCGAACGACCCCCCCCAACATCGATTTTTTGGGGAGGGGGCTTTTGGTGAAAGTTGGCCGAAGATCCACTTTTTACCGAAAAATTGTGGTCAGCGACGAAGCTCATTTTTGGCTCAATGGGTACGTAAATAAGCAGAATTGACGATTTTGGAGTGAATATCAGCAGAAGCATTGCAAGAGCTACCAATGCATCCAGAAAAAGTCACAGTTTGGTGCGGTTTATGGGCTGGTGGCATCATTGGACCGTACTTCTTCAAAGATGATGCAAATCGTAACGTAACTGTGAATGGTGAGCGCTACCGTGAGATGATATCCAACTTTTTTTTGCCCAAAATGCAAGAGCTTGACTTGCATGACATGTGGTTTCAACAAGACGGTGCCACATGCCACACAGCACGCGCAACAATGGACTTATTGAGAGGCGTTTCACGTTCGGGACCGGTCAATTGGCCGCCTAGATCGTGCGATTTAACGCCTTTAGACTAATTTTTGTGGGGCTATGTTAAAGCTCATGTCTATACAGACAAGCCCGCTTCAATTGACGCATTTATTCGTGAGATACCGGCCGAAATGTTGGAAAGAGTATGCCAAAATTGGACTAAGCGGATGGACCATTTGAGGCGCAGTCACGGTCAACATTTGCATGAAATAATCTTCAAACATTAAATTATATGTGTTTATTTTTTTAAAAACTTTCCTATAGCTCTTAAAAAATCCCCCTTTATACCTATATATTCTTGATCAGCATGACAAGCTAAGTTCATTTAGCCTTGTCCGTCCGTCCGTCTGTCTGTTTCTATGCTATCTCCCCCGGTCAGTTTTATAGCTATCCTCACCAAACTTTGCACGAAGTCTTTTGGTACAAATACGCTGTACATTTGTCGGACGCGAAAAACTAGCCAGGATTTTTTGAATGACTATAGCATATAGCTGTCATAAGGAACGATCGGTCGAGAAAAACAAGACTTTAGTAGAAAAACTTTTTTGTTTTTAATGAAAACGTCCTTATCATTGGCATATATTTATTTTATATACTTTTACACAATTCTACAAAGTCAAAATCGGATGTCTATAGCATATAGCTGCAGTATGAATGATCGGTCGTAAAAGAAGTTCTAGTGAGAAAAACTTTTTTGTTTTAAATGGTATCGCCTCCAAATTTTGTATTTCTGATTTCACCACAGTTTGGTCAAAATCAGACATCTATAATCTTTGTTTCCGCAAGGGTATTCGGCGAGCGAAGTTAACTTTCCTCTATTTTTCTTATATAATGCGATAAATAGGGTAAGATGCATGGTACGAATTCTTTTCTAGCCGACATTCTCTTTTTCCGAAGGGTATTCGTAAAGAATCTGCGAAAGAAATTTAAATGGTTTATAGGAAATTTCCAAAAAGTCACATTACGGCAAAAATCATAATGTGTTCATATGAACCACTGAACCGAACTGAAACCGCGGTTCAGTTAGCTCTAAAAAACCATGTAATGAACCAAACCGGCGGTTCAGAAACTAGTGAGAGCCACTGAACCGAAGCAGTACTTATTTTCGAGTGGTTTGCAAAGGGCATCGACATCTTTTTCAATTGGTGGAAGAAAGTCTTTAGCTTGAATTGCCATGTTGTCGAGCACTGCTGATGCAATGATTACCACTTTCGCGGTGGTTGTGTTAATACGCATCCCTGTGGATAAAACCGGAAATCGTCGCTTCCATACTCCGAAGCACCTTTCAACGGTTTGGCGCCTGCGGATCTGTGACTCATTGTAAAGCTTTTCAGTTTCTGTTATGGGCTGAGTGCTCCCATTTTCGCAATCGCATTGCGATTTGGAGAGGAAATTTGGTTGAAAATAGGGTTTAAAAACGACAATCTTTTGCAAGTGCGAAAATGTGAGCATGGCTGATATCCCCATTCGGCATTTCAGTAAGAAACCAGAAGAAACAGTACCTAAATAGGTATCCCCTCTCTCTCTCTCGCTGTCTGTCGTCCCAAGAAAAATGTATACTTTAAAACAGCGATGGGCATCGCCTTTCCCGTTATTCTTCCTTGAAATCAATGCACAATAAAATACTCAAGAGTCAACAACAAAATACGGCCCTTAATGTATGATTTTGCTGCCCACCGCTGCTTTAACAGATGTTGCCAGCTTCCTTAACAAACTTCTGCGCTCTTCTACATTTAAAAACGAATAAAATCTCGATTTTTGTTTTGGTTTATTTACACAATACATACATATATATATATATTGATCTGTATGTATACATATATATATATATTTATTTTGTTGGTTTTTTGCTTTATTTGCATGCGTCTTAAACGAAAGTTACAGTTTTAAAATGTTTAAAATTACATACAATTATTTATTGTTAATTTGTTTATTTATTATTAAATTTTAATGTTTCTTTTTTGTTTTGTTTGCCTTTTTTATTGCAGACAAAATATCAGTTCAGGCCCGCTTTTCGCATTGTTCAAAACTATTTTATTTCTTGGGTTAAATTTCGAAAGAATGAGAGTTGTTAGTTTCCAATTTGTGGTCAATTTTGTTTATGTAATATTCGTGGTGTGTTTTTTTGGGCCAGAATTAGATTTCGGTTGAGAAAATCATGAAACTAGCTGTGATGTGCTCGTCCAGGATTTGCTCCTTTCTGAGAATGTGAATGCCGAAATGTGATGTGTATAGCATATAGGTATGTGTATATATATATATATATATATCTCTTTGCATATACATATATATATAGCACAAGGGGGGATTTGCATTTGTGTTTTTTTTTTGGGTATGTGTCTCTGATAACAAAATATATTTAGTCAAGTGTTTGTGTAACAAGGGGGCGGGTGAGAGCACCACTTGTTGTAGCATTAATTTCTATATACACTCCTCCTGCTCCTTCTCCATCTCGCTCTCTCTCGCGCTTTCTCTCGCCTTCTCACTCTCTCCTTTGCTCTGTCTCTTTCTATAAAAATAAACTATTTTGTGTATATTTTATACGTTTATCATAATAACTCCTGCATTTCGGGGCTTCTGCAGTGTGGGGGTGGAGGGGGTTGGGGGATGCTGCCAGCGCATTTCTCTCCTCTATCTCTTGCATTTTTTGTTCTATTGCTGCTCCTCCGTCATCTTCATGTCTCGATCTACATATATGCTAAATTATTATAGTACACGGCGTTTCTTTTGTCATTATATGTTTTGTTTTTGTTTTTCTGTTGGCAGAGTAGAGGAGGAGGATGAGGCTGAAGGTAGTGGGTGGTGTTGTTGGCGGGTCGAGCTTCACTCGGCCAGAGCAGGTTTGCTGCTGCTGCTCTGTTTCTCCTTCTCGCGCTCACGCTCGATGCGCTGATCAGCGCGCTGCTCGGCGGTCAGCAATATTGCTGCTGTACTCTGTGGTTGTGGTTGCTGCTGCTGCTGACTCTGCGGTTGCTGCTGCTGTTGTTGTTGCTGCTGGGTCTGGTGTGTCTTCTGCTTCAGCATGGTCCAGTCATAGATGTAATCATATTGATGATTCAGAGTACGGAATAATATGCTGAAATTAGGAAGAGATTGATGATTAATAAGAAGAAAAGTTAAAGCTTTCAGAAATTGTTTGGGTTCATCTTAAAGAACTTGGTTACTCGTCCAAAGCTTAGCTTTAACTATACTCATTTGTAAACACAGGTTCAAATTTCCATCATCGCTTCATTACACGGTTGTAACTGATCGCAATGAATCTGTGATTCTGTTCTCTTCGCTAACTTTTTCCAAATTACTTACTACTCTTCCCAGTCTTATGATCGCTCATTAAGTATCTCAATCTAGAGAAGGATATCATTCGAAAGTTTAACTGTTTTTGCACCTAACCCAATCCAGACCCAGTTAGCTGTGTGTTAATATACTGTGCTCTCACTCTTGGCAATCCTATTGCTAGAGCATGAAAGTAACCATTTGTTATTCCCCTTTCACATCCAACATTGAAAATTACCGTGGTATTGCCAAGATTTCTGCAATACCAAAATTGTTGGAGCCAGAGCTCGCAAGAAGTGGTCCCTTTTTGCAGAAAGTCCCAAAAAGAACTGTTGCTCGCAGGCACAATTGAAAACGGGATCAAAAAGACACTTTGAACCTGTTTTTACTCAGCGTGCTCTTTGGTCAATCAGTGAGAGCTTCTTGTCGCTCTCTTTATGTACGCGCTCACTCGAGACACTTGAAATCGGTGAGAGTGTCTTTTGTGCATGTATGTGTGTTGCGCGTTCGCTTTAGTTGTGTTATTTCAGAACGCATAGATTAACGTTCCAGCAAGTGACCATTTCTCTCTCCCTCACTCTTTCACGCTTTGCCTCTGATGAAATAAAACAACAACAAAGCACTAACGATACAACAACAAAAAAGACACTTTGTGCTTTAACGCAAATCGTTTTGCTCAGTTGCCGAGGCTCAGTTGAGGAGCGCCGAGCAAAAATATCCCATTCAAACTGTTGTCGCAAGAGCGCTTCGTTTGTTCTCTCACCGATCAGCATAAACCAGAAAACACAAGAAACACAAATTTTAAGTGTTCTGTTCAGAGATCAAAATTTTTTGATTTTTTTTTGTATCTTTCCTATTCTGGCTACTATCCACACGTCCCTACAAAGAATCCCCAAGAGGCAATTTTTACTCCCATCTGGATCCAACATCCAAACCTTCCGAACCAGATTGATCACGTTGTGATAGACGGAAGGCATTCATCGAGTGTGCTAGACGTACAGGAGAACTCTGCAGTCGGGAGCAACGCGAGCTGTCAAGGAGCGATATCGGAAGAAAAGGAGAGAGAAGCGCCTTTTCAGAAGGAAAAAGAATGAGCAGGAAAGGCGTATGCGTGAGAAAGTCGAAAGCCTGTTCGGCATGAGTGAGACTCGAAAATTCTACCAAAATGTTCGGCGACTAGCCGAAGGTTTTAAGCCCGAAGCCTCACTATGTAAGGACTGCAAGCTTGGTATTGCCAAAGAGAATATCTCCCAACAAAATGACGAGAGATTTGAAACCAACCGAAAAAGATTTCTAGGACACCGAGAATTGGTTTTGGGTAAAAATGGAAATCAGTTGGAGCCAGAGCTCCCGCTGAATGTTAATTTGGGACACCGCCGTAAGTGTTCTCTGCCCAAAACTTAAAAAAGGAGACCCTGCAATCTGCGCCAATTACCGCGGGATCAGTCTCCTACCCATTGCGTATAAGGTTCTGTCATGTATCTTATGTGAACGTCTAAAGCCGAGAATGAGCGAACTGATCGAACCTTATTAGCGTGGCTTTAGACCTGGTAAATCCACCATAGACCAAATATTCACATTGAGACAAATACGAAAATCAACACCTACCATCTTTTTGTTGATTATAAAGCCGCTTTCGACACACCGATAAGGTCAAAGTTCTTTGAAGCCCTGTCTACTTTTGGTATACCAGCAAAGTACGTTCGACTTTGCATGATGACGTTGAGAAGCACACGAAGCTCCGTCAAAATAGGAAAGAACCTCTCCGAGCCTTTCGATACCAGAAGAGGTTTTAGGCAGGGTGACACCTTATCGTGTAACTTCTTTAATCTGCTGATGAAGTATATACTGCGCCAGTGCCCAAATGCTAACAGATCGGGCACCATCTTTTATAAAGATATGCCGACATTATCGGCAAATCCGAACGGGCGGTAAGCAAGGCGTTTTCAGAGATTGAGAAGCAGTCAAAACTCATGGGCTTAGCGGTAAATGAGGAAAAGACGAAGTTCCTAGTCTCAGCGCGCATTGAGCGCAGAGAGTACAACTTTAACGTGGTAAAGGACTTTGTCTACCTCTGAACGATGATTACCAGCGACAACAATATCAGTCTGGAGATCCGAAGAAGAATAACTTTTGCAAACCGATGTTACTACGGGCTTAGTAAGAAGTTCAAGAGTAGAGCCCACTCTCGAAAGACGAAAATAGAGCTATACAAGGCGCTTATTATCCCAGTCCTGCAATACGGCGCAGAAGCATGGACATTAACTACAGTGGATGAGGAGGCGATCGGCGTGTTCGAGAGAAAAGTCCTTCGGAGGATTTATGGACCTGTAAAAGTTGGCGATGAGTTCCGCACCCGTATGAACCACGAACTGTATGAGCTCTATGGGGACACTGATCTGGTCAAGCGCATAAAACAACAGCGGCTGCGCTGGCTTGAACATGTTACTTGTATGGATGAAGAAGCTCCAGTAAAAAAAGTGTACAGGCGGAAGGCGAACGAATTAGGGAAAGCAGGAGGTGTAGGACGACCGAAACTTAGTTGGGAAAAACAGGTGCTGAAAGACATTGAGGCGCTTAAACTGACCAACTGGTGCCAGCTCGCACAAGACAGAGGCGAGTGGCGGGCATTAATAGCAGCGGCCGAGACCGTCAAACGGTTGTGATAGAAATATCGCGCCAAATAAGAAGAAGAAGTAAACGTATGTATGTTTCAGACAGCGACGGCAGCTGGCGCCTGCGTGGCATTAAAAATTGCCTCGGTTCTTGGCGCCAGCCGAACACAGTTGTCTCGTTTTGAAGCGAGTTAACTCGCTAACTGCACAAGCAGTCCGCAAAACGGGTGCAGTTTGCGCGATCGAGACGACAGCAAAAGCAAATGTATGCAGTGTCTGGCTTGCCGACTGGAGCTTCGCCAATAACTGCTCCCAAACTCAAATCTTATGCCGCCTCTCGTTTAAGATATAATAGTAAAGTGACAGGGGCGGCAACTATGGGCGGCAAGGCACTTTAAAATTGAAGAAAAATCCCATTTTGCGCACTGTTCAGCACACGAATTGAAACTGGTCATCCAAGAGTCAGTGATGCCAATTTGTCACCTTTTTGTATCCTTTTTATACCCTTGCAGAGAGTATTATAAAATTTTCCGAATGTTTGTAAAGCATTGAAGGATGCACCTCCGACCACAAAAAAAGTAAATATATTCTTCATCAGCATGTCTGATATTTCATAAAAGTTTTCATTTTAAGATGTCAGTCAAGTTTAATAGTCAATCTGAGAATCAGACAGCAAGAGAAGTAGGCTCTCCGAGTTCCAAATGACTTTTCTGACAGCCAACTAACAGTAAACTGAGGTATTTTTTGTCCATCTCACATTTCTGGCAACATTCCTCACATAATCAATCCCACATGAAAGGCTCAAAACAAAGACAATGAATGGAAAACTTGACAATGGCAAGTTCCATTGAAGAAACTCCTCTATTTGCCTAAAGACTCAGGTAACACTTACGGCTCGAATGACCCCAGTGACTGACTACCACAGTTTGTAAACAGAAATCAGAACAAGTTGGCGTCACTGAAAGCTGTTTCCAAGAAATAGAAATTGGATTTCAATTCAATCACATCCCCTTCGCTCCTTTCCCCCCTCACTTACCGGAACAGCTGACGCAAATACATATAATCGGGTTGCTCCTCGAAACGCAAACTGCGACAATAATTCAAATACATTGAAAACTCGGCCGGATAGCCCTTGCACAGCACTTCAATTGGCGTTGACATTTTCTTTTCGGAGATTTTCTCATATTTCTGTTTCTTGGTGGTGGCCTTCATGCCCTGCCAGGGCAAGATGCCGCGATTGAAATACATCATCACATAGCCCAGCGATTCCATGTCATCGCGACGCGACTGTTCGATGCCCACATGGGCATTGATCGAGGCGTAGCGGGCGGTGCCCGTCAGGTTCTTCTCCTCGCGGTAAGGGATGTGCATGCGTCGATGGGGATCACGGTACTTTTTGGCCAAGCCGAAATCGATTAGGAACAGCTTATTGCAGTGGCGTCCGATGCCCATCAGGAAGTTGTCCGGCTTGATGTCGCGGTGAATGAAGCACTTGAGGTGCACATACTCCAGGCGGCCGATCATCTGGTCCACCAGCATGAGCACGGTCTTGATAGTGAAATGGCGTGTGCAGAAATTGAAGAGATCCTCCAGCGAGGGTCCCAGCAGGTCCATCACCAGTATGTTGTAGTTCTTCTCGCTGCCGTAGTAGCGGATGCGCGGAATGCCCACACCACCGCTGAGCACACGATACAGCTTGTACTCGTAGAGCAGCTGCGGGTGACGGGCGTTGGTGGCCTCCATTTTGATGGCCACCTCCTCGCCACACTGCATGCTCATTCCCAGATAGATATCGCCAAAGGAGCCGCTGCCTGTTATATTTTTTTTTTTTTTTTGGGAGAGAAAGCGAGAAGAGAGTTGATGCACTGCGAGGGGAGGGGGTCGAGCCAGCGAGCCAGAGGGGCGCAGGTGCTTACCTATTTTGCGTATGATTCTATACTTTTCGCCCACAATGATTTCAGATCGATGGTTCATCATCTTGATCAGTTTTTCCATTTTACACGGCAGCCACACACACACTGGCAAGCAGTTTTAGAGTTTTCGAAAAAACACTACGAAAACGAAACAAAACTAGAAGCAAGAGCGAACGCTGCTGACAGGCCAGTGTGACCTCATTACACACAGGTTCGATATACCGAAATTAGGGTTACCCTAAAGGCAAAAAATAGAAAATATACAAACATATAAATTTAAATAATATGCAGAGAAGAAAACAAGAGTTTTATCCACTATTTGGTGCATAGCAGGTGGGTTTTATGATTGCAAAAAAAATTATAATCAAGCGCAATGGGTTATCGATATGTCGATAAATATTTGAGGCGTTAGTGTCACAGAGTCAAAACAAAAAACGGTACTACTAAAGCAAAGTTTTTGTTTTTAATTTGTTTTTAAGACAAATACCATGAGTTATATACAATTTGAGAGTGCCCGAGAAAAGGATAAGGCACGCCAGCAGCTGCGTGAAGCCCGTGCCGATATGTTGGCCCAGGCCCAGCAACGGGCAGAGCAACGAAATCGCCGAGAACGCAAAGACGAGTTGCGTGGCGAGAGCAACAACTGGATGCTGCCGGCGGTGGCCCAGAAACTGGACAAGATCTCCACCTCCCTGCCATCTAAATCGAAAAAGTCTAAGAAATCCAAGAAGAAAAAATCCAAGGCCAAGAAATCCTCTAAGAAAAAAACCAAAAAACCTCAATCAAGCAGTGAAAGCGACAGCGACTCTGATAGCTCCAGCTCTAGCTCCTCCTCCACATCCAGCAGTGAAGATGAAAAGCAACGACGACGTCGCAAGAAAAAGTCCCACAAAAGTCAGCCAGAGGAAGAGGAGTGGGTGGAGCGTCCTGCAGTGGCAGTGGACACCACACCAGTTCAGCGTGACAGTTGGATGACCAGTGAGGCTTTAGTTCTGAAAACCTTTTCACGGGAACGCAAAGAACCCACCAAACCCAATGAGAGACTACAGCAAATCGATGCCTATGATCCGGCCAAGAGTCGAGTTGAGCTGAATCCCTACTGGAAGAGTAATGGCACGGGTCTGCCTGGCTTTCAAAAGCCTCAAGAGGAGGATGAAGAAGAGCAGGCCAGGAAGGGCAGAAAATCTCTAGCTACTTCCAGCAGCTCTTCACGTGGCTGGCAAAAGAACAGCTCCGCCTCTGCTTCAAGTGCCAGAAAAAGCTCCTCTTCAAATGCCAGAAGACGAAGTCCCTCACCAGCTCCCAGAAGAAGAAGCCCCTCTTCAAATGCCAGAAGACGAAGTCCCTCACCAGCTGCCAGAAGAAGAAGAAGCCCCTCACCAGCTGCTCGTAATAGAAGCCACTCACCAGCAGCTTCAGATTCAGCCTCCTCCCCAGAGGAGGAGCAGCAGCAGCAGGAGGAGAAGGTATCCCAACCCGTCTGTCTCACTGATGAGCAAATCAATGAACTGGCCGGCAAGGCCATCAAGGCAGAACTTAAAGGCAAACAACAGTTGGCCGCTGACTTACATCGTGAACTGGAGGCAGCTCGTCAAAAAAGAGCAGAATTTCTGGCCTCTGGCAAACGTAGTGTGCCCGCCAAAGCCACCAAAGCTTCCTCCTCGGATCATGTTCTACTCACACGCACCGATCAAAGTGGTCAAGTGCGTCCACTCATGCAGTCCCGTAACCCAGCAGCTCCCCACGAGAAATTGGTCAAAAACAAAAAGAAAATGGACACGCATGTGGATGGTCAACGAGTGCGCTACTTTGCGGACGATGATCGCTATGACATCAAGCAAATGGTAAGTGTGATAGTTTATAATCTTACTCTCACAGGGATCGTAAATAACGCACAATTAAAATATATTGTTAAAAAACAAGAACGAAACCAGCAGTCAAACACTTTTATTGTGATTGTTGATTTATGTTAGATGATTGGTGTGTGCTGGTGAACACGCCCAATATGAAGGAACCTGAACTCATGTTTTTTTTTTATTTGTGTGTTATTTTATGAGCCCTGAATCTCAGTAGCCCAGCCTGCTCTCACTTCAACCTTCCCTCCTTCTCCTCCCTAGTTCGAACGTGAGAAACATGCCACAGCCGCGGAGTCGAATCTTCAGTATGCCGATCTTTTGTCTAAGCACAAGAATCCCAATGATGATCTGGAGGATATATTTGCGGACAAGGCACGTCGCCAGCTCAGCCAGGGGGATGAGGAGCAGCGTGAACTGCAGTCGGCCATTAGGGAGCATGAACGTCTCACAGCTACGCTGGAGAATTGTGAGCGTTGCTTTGATTCCCAGAAACTGGACAAACAGCTGCTGGTATCGTTGGGTCAGAAAATCTATATGAGTCTGCCCTGGCATTTGGGTCTCCAGACGGGGCATTGCATATTGACCAGCCTGCAGCATGTGTCCTGCTGCACACAACTGGACGAGGATGCCTGGGAGGAGCTGAGTGATTTCCGGAAGGCCCTGACACGCATGTTTGCAGCGCAGCGCAAGGATGTCATCTTCTATGAGATAGCCAACAAGCTGCACCGACGTCCGCATCTCAGTGTACACTGCATACCCATACCAGAGTCCAAGGGCGAAATGGCGCCTTTCTACTTCAAAAAGGCCATCGAGGAGTCCGAGCAGGAGTGGTGCATTAACAAGCAGCTGGTGTCACTGCGTCAGAAATCCCTGAGAGCAGCCATACCCAAGGGATTGCCCTATGTGTGGGTGCATTTTGGCATGGATTCGGGATTTGCGCATGTCATTGAGGATGAGCAGCGTTTTCCGGCCAATTTTGCACAGGAAATCATAGGCGGTATGCTGGAGCTGAATCCGCATGCCTGGCGGAAACCACGCAAGGAGCAGAATATTATAGCCAAGGTCAAGGCTTTGGCGGAAAATTGGAAGTCATTTGATTGCACCGCAAAGTAGAGAATTATCGATACACATTGACACATTGGAAGTATCGATAAACTTATCGTTAAGCGTTGCCACTCTGTGTGTCAGATGACAAGCGCAGCCAACTTCATGCTGCCTGTTCTTTTTTCCGGTTGACTTTAACGAGAAAGGTTGTATTCGCGTTTTTCTTAAAGTGAATTTTGTATTTTTTTTTATGTTTAAATAAATGAAAATGTGTCTAATAAATAAACTGGCCCACCCTTATCAAAGAGGACTCAAAGCAGGCCCCAGAAAAACTCACTGAAATGTGTTTTAACATAACTTGAACAGTTTTTGTTGTCTCTCTCGTGCTTGTGTGTGTGTGTGTGCGTGCGTGTGTGTGTCGTTGTGAGAGTTTGGCTTACAACGTGTTTTTTTTTTTGCAATGTTTTTAATGCTGCTCCTCTTTACTCCCCACAGATGCCAGGTGTCACAGTGAAGGATATTGACCAGCATGCCGTTACCAAGGCTGTTGCCGTCTTCCTTAAGAAGTAAGTTTGCTGCTCTTGGAGCCGTCTCCTCCACCACACCTTAACCTCACAATTTTGTTTGTTTTCGTAGGACTGGCAAATTGAAGGTGCCCGACCAGATGGACATCATCAAGACTGCCAAATTCAAGGAGTTGGCTCCCTATGACCCCGACTGGTTCTATGTGCGTTGCGCCTCCATTCTGCGTCATCTGTATCACCGCAGTCCAGCTGGCGTGGGCTCGATCACCAAAATCTATGGTGGCCGCAAGCGCAATGGTGTGCATCCCTCGCATTTCTGCCGCGCCGCCGACGGTGCCGCCCGCAAGGCTCTGCAGGCCTTGGAGCACGCCCGCCTGGTTGAGAAGCACCCGGAGGGTGGCCGCAAACTCAGCTCGATTGGCCAGCGTGATTTGGATCGTATTGCCAACCAGATTGTTGCCAAGCAGCGTGATGCCGCTAAGCAGACGGGTCCCATTGTTATTTCCAAGTAAAAAATTAAATTGAGGAAGAATCGATATGGCTTGAAATCTAAGGAATAAAGTTTTTTAGACTTCGTAAGCGGTGAAAACGGTTTTTTGTTTGGACATTAATAAGCGAGAGACGGAAGAGAGAAAGAGAGTTGGTGATGAGTTAAGAAAACATTCAATAAAATCCAAATGCGCAACGTAAGTGCCGGCCATTAAATGCATTTTTTCTATTTATCAAATTCACCTTTTAAAGTCGAAATAAGTTTAAACAGTGGAAGCTTTTTGTTGGTGAGATCAGAGTACAGGTTTCAAAGGGTCTTCAGCATTTTATGTCTGCATCCAACTTCCTATGGTCGGTCTGCTATTGACTAAGATGACGATATCTGCCTACTGCCTTGTCTGCACTGAAATGATTAGCTAGCTGGGCCTAGCTGCCTGTCCATGAACCAGACCACGTCTTTTTGGCAATAGCACTATTACCTCAAATTTAATTTGTACATACTTAAACCTTTTTCAGAAAGAAAGAAGAGCAAGATTGGGATAATTATGTATAGAAAGGCAGAGTGATAGGCTAATGAGTTGTCCAGTCTCTGTAAGGCTGCGCCCTCCGATGGATTTATCCTAGCCAGGTAGCTGCTTAATTCCCCTCATCCTGTAAAATACAAAAATTGGAAATTCTGTTTTTTTTTGGCCAAACTTTATCCAAATTGAATGCAATATATTTCAATAAAAGATGTAGTTGGCACAAAAATTCATCACCGTTACATTTAGATAAGCTTCGACAGAAATGTCAGCAACGCGGTCTCTTGACATTTGGTTCTTTTTGGGCTATAACTTTTTTGGTAGCAGATGAATGTGGAATCCAGGTTTTGGTATCATTTTGACCTCGGCACATTTCCATTGTGAAGGAAAATGTCCGAGTTGGAAGCAACTATTGAAAATGCAACTTTCTGGTAGCACTTTTATTGCGGGGTCTCCAACGCTGTCATATCCAGGGGATTTTGTGTTTTTAAAAAGAGAAATTTCTTCCATGACTTGCTGGCTGCTTACCTCTGGAATGGGCAGATCCATCTGACAAGGGATGTCAAGAAAATTTTTGGTGTCTTCGTTTTCCCTAGTGGTTCATAGTTCAAAGGCCGAGAAAGCGCTTTTTCCTTTTCAGAACGACACCAAGTCCCAGAAGGATGTATGACAGGGGCTAGTCTCTTTGTTGGTCTTTTCATATTCCTGGTTGCGTTCCAAAGGGTTTGTAAGGGATCGCCAGGTTCAGCTGCCTCCAAGTAACTATCAGGTGACTGCCCTCAGCTCTTTAACAGCCCTGTTACTGCATATTTACTGCAGACCTGCCAGTTGTCAGTGAGCAGAGGCTTACAGTCGCCACCTATGCTGATGACACTTCATTTTTAGCTGTCTCAACAAGACCATCTCAAGCGTCAAGCGTCGTCCAAAGGCAGCTCAACCCGTATAACCAATGGCTGGCCAGATGAAATATAGCAGTCAACGCAGAAAAGTCCTCCCACATTACATTCTCCAAAAGAAGAGGAAACTGTCCGGCGGTCACTTTGAATAACGCTCGCATACCAAATTGTGAAACCATCAAGTACCTTGGGTTAACCCTGGATAGCGGACTCACATGGCGAGAGCACATAGACAGGAAGTAGCAGCAGCTCAACTACTACAACACTCAAAACCAGCAACAAACTCCTGTTATACAATGCCATCCTTAAACCAGTATGGACTTACTGCATCCGTTGTGGGGAACGGCATCTACATCAAATATAAAGAAGATCCAGAGATTCCAGAGCAAGGCCATAAGGATAGCGGCTGATGCCCCCTACCTAACGACCAATGAAGAACTGCACAGGGAGCTCAAAATTCCATGGGTGACCGAGGAGATCAATAGATTCAGCCAAAAACACATGAAGAGACTATCAGACCATCCCAATAACCTGGCCAGAAATCTGCTAGATAACAGTCCCACCAATAGGCGTCTGAAGCGTTTCCATCCACTTGACCTTTCATTGCGAGAAACAGGCTTACCTCATACTTAGGGGGGTATAGTTAATTCGGTGCAAAATCGGTCATTTTTTAAGAATTTTTATTGGCCATATGGATAGTCTCAGCTCATTTTTGGTTTTTGCATGTGATAGGGCAACATTTAAACATCATGTGTGAATTTTTTCATACAAAAATATTAAAAATTGAGTGAGATACAGGCAATCTCCGGCGGCGCCTCGAAGAAAACACGTTTTGCGGTGTACACGATAACTGTTCACAGAATCAACTTAAATGAAAAAATCAAATTGCATTAGTTAAAGGACAATATTCCTCAGGTAACGCTGTCGAGTTTTTATTTTTTTTTTTCGATTTTTTAAGGCACTTGAAAGTCAAAAACACAGATTTTCGCCCAAAACGTCGAGATATTTGTTGCTCTAAAAAAAAAAAAAAACTCGACAGCGTTACCTGAGGAATTTAGTAGAGAAATACTGTGCAAAATCTCAAAACGATCCGTCCGATAGATTTTGCAGGATCGTGTACACCGACTTTGAAAATGGTAACTTTTCAGGAGAGCGGTCGGCCGGCCGACCTGCGTGCAACTGCGCATAACTTCGGAAGTTTTACTCGGATCGATCTAAAATTTTAACACAATATTCTCAAGATGTTGTGCATTCAAAAAAAAATTTTTTAAAAATGCAAAAAAAAAAAAATTAAATACTATACCCCACCTTAAACCACCCTTTCATCACACACAATTCCACCCCATAGTATTCACTACCAGATATATCCATCCCATAATCATATTCACTTTCAACCTCACTTCATTTCACATTGCCACATTCCCTCGTAACCTAATCTACACAACTAAACTTCAACAAATGTAAAAATGCAAATGCAAACGTAAAGGAAAAAATTTAATGATCGTCCCCATAGGAACAGATTTAAAATAAAGACCATAGAGAAAAAATAACAAATAAACATTTTTTAAGCTCTTACCTCGGCAATTGCATGTAATTCTACTCGGAAACGGGAACAGGCATGATATTGATTGCTTTTCTAAAGTGTCCCATACTAAAACTGAGTGATCTGAGTACACTAAGGTTTTTGGTCGATTGTTATATACACTCATTCACAATCAGTCGTTTTTTAGTATTCAAAATTTCACATTCAATGTGACCGAATGCAAAAAAAATTCATTCAGATGAGTTTGAGTACTTAAAAAATGGATTCAGATTCTTGTACGTTCTTGTACAGTACTTATTTTGACTCACAATTTGAGTGTAACTACTCATGCAGACCTCTAGTGTGATCCGAACCGAAACAGCGTTGCAGTTAGCTTAAAATACTATATAATAAACCGAACCTGCTGTTCAAAAAATGTGTAAACCACCGAACCGAACCAGTTTTTATATACATACATATATCGGTTTACATGTCGTCGTTTCACAGATGGAAATAAACGCCTTATCCACACTTCCCTAGCATGAATCCTTCTCAGTCGTCTGCTTACCCTGACCTCCGCCTTTATCCTACATTTCAAGCAATGATGTTGACGACTTAAGCGTAGCGCCGCAGTTTGAAAATGGGAGCGTATTCTCTTTTCAGACAAGAAAGCAGTTTCAAACCCCATTTTCCCGGATTTTCCAACTTCTGTAAAATGGCCGCTCATTTCTTTAAAGCTAAATCCGTTGAATTACAGTGTAAGGTCGATCTTCACACTAGATTGGAGTCGCCTTAGGATCACCTTCTTCTGTGACAAAAGATTTTTATCAAATGTGCTGGTATCTGCAGAAACAAAGGTCACGTTTAAGCACCTAAAGTAGAGATTTTACATAAAAAGGGAAAAACTACGACGCTTCTCTTGGCCTAAACCTCTGACTAGTTTTGGTAGAGGTAATTTATTTGTTTCAGCAGTCATCCGGATCCATCAGCTTTTCTCTCCATCTAAAGAGAACTCCAGCAGCTTTTGAATTTCTGCCGAAGATTGGCAATTGGTTGACTTAAAATGGATTTCTTATAAATTTATTTCGAACTTATACAAGTACAATTTGTGGTATCTGTGTGTGTGTTTGTTTTTCTGAAGATTTACAACACCTTGAATGGGATCAGGAGCCTTAAGACTAGTGTTCTCTACATATAGGTGGATTGATGACTGACACAATTTGTTTGTAATCTTATACCCTATCTAAAGCCTCCACCATTACAATGCTGTTGCCGCGGATTACCTGGAAAAAGGGAAAGTTGGGTAAACGTTTACATGCAACTGTTTGGCAGCACACTTACCACCATCCCAATGCTGTTCTTTGTATTATCCTTGCACTCCTCCACAGTATCATCCAGCACCACATTCATGAAGGGATCAAAGCCACGCAGAATGCCGGTCACCGCGCGTCCGCCATTCAGCTTCAGCATCATTCGCTTGTCCATGTACCTGAAGGTTGGGCAGGGGTGGAGAAGTTAGTCAATTGCCGCCAACTCTTTAAACTGAACACTTACTTCTTAAGCTCTGGGGGATGTGCCTTGGACATGTTGATTGAGTTTTAATTGTGAAATAAACTTTTCCAAAGGAAATGCAAAATTAAATGTGCGACGACACAAAACACACTAAAAAATGCTAAAGAAAAAGAGGGCAGTGTGCCCGTAGATGAGAAAGATAAAAAATACTCAAAATGATATGCTGAAAACGGCTAAAAATACAGTTGGCAAACTTTCAGCCACTGCACAGTGGCCAGCCAGATGGAAAAGATTGAACTTATCGGTTCGAAAATTTCAATAGTTTACTTTGACTTGGCAACCCGCTGTCTCTTAGGTTAATTTTCTTACCCAAATCCAACAAGCGATCAGAAAGCTGCGAAGTATGCCAAACAATTTTTTCATTGGAGGGCCACTATCGATAGTGAAAAATTTCTAACGATAGCGTGAAACGAGTCCAAATATTCGACACCTCGATAGTACTATCGATATTTTTGAAGTTCTAGGCTGAACCGATCGGTCTCGAATTTTGACAAAAGCTTCTAAAATGTATTGTAAAGAAATTAATCGAAGCTTTTTCCTCACCGATAACATTGTGATAGTTAAAAAAAAAAGACATGACCAAACTCGACGGATCCATTCTATTTCGGGTCCTAGGAATCAAACTGCATCAATACTTTTTTGAGCTGCCACAAGCCCTTCATACGATTTTTTTTTTAAGTTTTTATCAAGTTTGTCATTTTCAAGGGAACCACACATTTTTACACGACCAAATTCGACGGATCCCTCCTATTTCGGGTCCTAGGAATCAAACTGCATCATTACTTTTTTGAGTTGCCACGAGACCTTCATACGATTTTCTTTTAAGTTTTTGGTCAAGTTTGCCAGTTTTAAGGGAACCACACATTTTTGGTCGGTGTCAAACTTCAGCAAACTTTCTTGTAATATTACAAGCTAAAAGTTTAGGGATCACTCCAATCCCCGATATTGGAGTTAAGAGGGCCATTCGGGTCACTACATATGTCGAAAAAACCAAACTAAACTTATTTTTTTATGGATTTTTCGCTCATGTTTCTCCAGTATTCAAGTTTTCGGTTCCGAACCTCATAAACAAATGTAGATCTTGTTATTCCATGTAGCTGTACGAAAGATTTTTTGTTTGCTTAAACCTTAGATAAATTTTCAGATTTTACAATTCTTTAACGAAATCCATTTGATTTTTGAATTTCGGACGATCCAGTCCAGAAATATCGTGTACGCCGCAGAGCTCCATTTTTGAGTGGAGGTCCTGAAAATCAGCTTTCCCATAATAATTTTTACAAATAAAAAGTATTAAAATACAGTTAAAAGTTACCTTAATATGTCTACAAATTTTTGCTTTAATAACTTTAAAAGTCTTTTCAGGAAAAATGTTTGAAAACTGGCTTTTTTCAAGCCAATTAACTGTATGTAACCCCTTAAATCAACGAACCAGCATTCACATTATCGCATTCACATTATTACATCAAACCTACTTTTGTCCCAAATTTTATGTCGCTGGCCCAATGTGCTTCGTACATTGCCATAATTGTTGGTATTTTCTCGCCTACGTATGCCACAACGTAATGTTAATTTTGCGTATTTTGCACTTACTCCAGTCTCGGTCACACTGCGACGTTGCGACGTATGTGTGTGTGTGTATGTGTATAGTATAGCGTAGAAATTTACAACAAATAAAAGAAAATTTTTCGATGGAATACGAATACAAATAATTCGGATCCTTAAAGAACTGTGTGGCCCGCGGCAGCAGCAACAACAAACGAGCAAATTGCGAAACGAAAAGTGCTAAGAAACTCGCGCTGTGTTTAGATTTTGGCCGAGTGTTTTGTGAGTTGTGCGTTGAGAGTTGAGAGGCAGCAGCAACCGTGGGAACGCCGTGAGCTCGCGGTGGCCCCTACTCACGGTGTGTGTGGTTGTCCTCCAACTCCGGATGTGGCGTTGGCGGCGTTGGCACGCACTCGGCAGCAAAAGATCAACCGTAAACATAAATCGAATCCTGGTCAAAGGGGGGAACTTGTTTGATCAGCAGCAGCAGCAAACGAAGCGACGCTCGTGACCTCATCGCCAGTAGCAGCAGCAACAACAACAACAAGTAGCAGCCAGCAGCAGCGGGAGCTTGGCGCGTGCCTCTCCTGGTAAGTGGCCCAAATAACTTTTTGCTCAATTTCCCCTTAACTTAAAGCCGCCCTTGATCAACAGGTAAACGGGAGCCAGTTGCATGCTAGAATCACCACCACCACCACAACAACAACAGCCAGGACCATGAATGTGGAAAGGCGGCGTCGGTGAGTGTCAGAAGTCGCGTTCGACAAGCGAAAAGGCTAAAACTAAACTAAAACTAATTGCCACCTGAAAGGCAGCCACTAAAACAAAAACGATTTGTTAGCAAATAGCAAATTTAGAGCTCAGACACTCGGACATTTTGGACATACACACACACTCAAACACACACACACAAACGTAGTAGACTGACAAACACCTTCCCATAATCATCATCTCTCTCTCATGTTCAAAGCGGCAGCAAACGGCGGGCGGCAATCAAATTGACAAGCGAGTGAACATAAACGGTGCGAACGGGTGGCCTGCAAAGCGGGGGAGAGGGGGCGCACAAGTTTTTTTTTTTTTTGTTTCTGTAATAAATTTTGCCATTTTCGCATTAAAATTTGTAACCAAACCGAAGCGGGCCAA
The DNA here is from genome assembly GCA_018904265.1 of Lordiphosa collinella. NCBI lineage: Eukaryota > Metazoa > Arthropoda > Insecta > Diptera > Drosophilidae > Lordiphosa > Lordiphosa collinella. The sequence goes on from JAEIFV010000368.1 coordinate 80,303, forward strand.
GTCAGTTGCAGGCAGAGCATCGCATAGGTGAAACGCGTTTTCCTTAAAAAAAAACCAAAAAAATCATACAAAACACGGCAAACATTTGGTTATTTATCCCTCGGCACCACCACCACCACTTAGGGCGGCGGCATGTGGAGCGAGCCGGAACGGTATGCCCACGGCGTAAAATTCTGAAATAAAAGTGTTCAAAAATAAAGCAACAAATGCCCATATTTATTTGCCAATTGCAATTTGCGTTTTGCACCGCATTTGGCCGTTAAAATGGATTTTATGAGTGTGCGGCGGGGGTGAGTGTGCGGGCGGGGGGGGGGTGGGGGCGGAAATTAATTAGAATTAATATGGTGTGAAGAGCTTGCTGCAACGCAAATTAAAAACTGAATTCCCCATACGCCATTCCAGGTTGTGCACAGTTTGATGAGTTGTGGGGATGGCAAAACCAACCGGCGTTGCTTGTAATACCCAGAAACCACCGAAGATAGCGATTAGTTTTAATTTATTAGGGTTCGCCACCAAAGCACAGCTTCTTAAAAATACCTAGGAAGAAAACGTTTCGACCACGGAATTAGTTCACGTTGTTCAACATTCGCTCCGACTGTTCGAACCCCTTCGGTTCGCGCACCGGTTCCTGAACTTATCACACCTAAGGTTTTGCTTTATAGATTTTTAGATAGTTGACACATTTTGAATTCTATTTTTGAAGTCAAATTAAAACATATTTTCATTCAAGCGGGCACTTCCCGTTTACCCAGATCTCTAAAACATCAATCTCTGAATTTGAAAGCTATGTTTTGGAAATGATTTCTAAGACGCATCTTAAGAGAAGAAGTCAAAAGCGATTGATTGATCTTTTCTTATATAGGGTATGTGGTTCGGGCAGTGTTGCCATTTAAGCTAGAAAATGGAAATGCTATTAAATTTTGGAAAATGCAATAAGCTTTAAATCTGACAAAACAAAAATTTTGGGATGGGACATAGCGTAGGTGGTAGATATAGTTAAGTAGATTTTTGTGGCATACTAGAATTTTTTGGTGCACATCGAAATTTTGAATAACGGTAAAAGACTCGTTTTTTCGCACAAGCACTCACTTATACGCCCATCACTTCGTCGAATATCCAATGATTTTCATTTTCTTACCGGTTTTGGAAAGAAAGAATTTAGGTCTTTAAACATACCATATATGACTTAACAGGTTTACTTGCTTACCTAGGAGTATTTGCGAGGTAAACCAATGTTGTTTGGTCTTTTTGTATACCTGTGTAGAGGTTAGTATAAAGTTGTCCGGATGTCTGTAACGCATAGAAGGAAGCATCTCCGACCACATAAAGTATATATATTCTTGATCAGCATGACGAGCTGAGTTGATTTAGCCCTGTCCGTCTGTTTCTATGCTATCTCCTCTGTCAGTTTTAAAGCTATCCTCACCAAACTTTGCCCGAAGTCTTTTGGTACAAATACGCTGCACATTTGTCGGAACCGGCCGGATCGGATGACTATAGCATATAGCTGCCATAGGAGCGATCGGTCGCAAAACTAGTTCTAGTGAGAAAAACTTTTTTTCTTTTAATGAAAACGTCCCTATAATTGGCATACACTTATTCTATATACTTTTACACAATTCTACAAAGTTTGGTCGAAATCGGATGACTATAGCATATAGCTCCCATAGGAACAATCGGTTGAAAAACTAGTTCTAGTGAGAAAAACTTTTTTATTTAAAATGTGATCGCCTCCAAATTTCGTAATTAACAGTGTATTATGCTTTTCCATGATTTCACCAAGTTTGGATGAAATCAGACATCTATATAGTATATATCCCATAGAAAAGTAAGGTCCAAAAAGTAGTCTTCGTTAGAAAAACTTTTTTGTTTTCAATGGAAGCTGCAAGGGTATACAAAACTGCGGCCGAGCCGAAGTTAACTTTCCCCTTTTTTTTTCAAAACGAATTAAGGCCGCGATTTCAAAATGAAACTTGGCCGCGCGGTCTAAATTCCTTCTATGTAATGAATTTAGGCCACGATATCCGATTGAAATTAGGTCGCGCGGCCTTTATTTATTTCACGAATGAAATAACACCGCCCGTGGTCATATGCGATTGCAGCCTAGAATCATTCATAAAAATAGCTTGTCATGCTGATTAAGAATATATATACTTTATGTGGTCGGAGATGCTTCCTTCAATGCGTTACAAACATCCGCACAATTTTATAATACCCTCTGCAAGGGTATAATGAAAGAAGGCCGCGCGGTCTAATTTCATTTTGTGGTCGCGGCCTAAATTCATTTTGCCGAATGCATGAAAATTTAAGGGTTAAGGTCATCTAAAAACGTGACAGAGGATGACATCATCCTAGACAAATGAAGAGTATGAAGCTAAACTGGCACAGAAGAGTATAAAATTTTACCTTTCGTATTCTTATCTATTCTTATCTGTCTAAAGACTGTATACTGAGAGTTTTAACCAGAACCGGTTTGTGTTAACATAATCTTCCTTTTTATACCCTGTTCCCATTAAAAATGGGAAAAGGAGGATCATGAAGTTGTGCAAAAATATGTAACAGGTAGAAGGAAGCATTTGCGACCCTATAAAGTATATATATTCTTGATCAGCATCAACAGCCGAGTCGATTTAGCCCTGCCCGCGTCGATCTCAGAGACTATCAGAGCTAGAGCCACAAATTTTTGCATGTATATAGGTGTATACCCGATTCAAATCGAGTTTGTTTCAGATTTGGAAAATTCCTCCCCCCCCCCACAATTTTTAATATAGACCTTTGAAACTTTATGTATATCAAGTAAGGCCCAATATCTATCTATTCTGAAAAGATCAATAAGATCGGACAAAAAACACCGAAGTTATATACGAATCAATTTTGCTTGTAGGAGAGAGAGGGGGTCTTACATTGTCAGTTACCGCGTGCGCGCGTCCTTGTGTGCGTATGTCAGAGTGTGTGTGTGTGTGCGTGAGTGAGTGTGTATGTAAATGAAAACACACGAAATCAAGGGAACAGAGCATTTTGGAGTCGGGGCACTCGACTACAGCTCCCTTACTTGTTCTTTCGGCTCTGAATTCTGGTTGGATTAAGGTTTGGTTCGTTTCAGAACCGGTTTGAATCCCTATTTATAATCCTTTGAACTTAAATCAGGTCAAACCCAACAAAGTTTGCGGAGTTCCGCTTTGCGGGATCAAACCAAAATTGAACTAAGGCAAACTAGGTACTTCAACACAATTTTATCTTCGTGGCGCTTGAAGAATATAACCAATGTGTTGTTGACTAATTCAATAAGCTTTGAGATCGAGTTTCGAGTTATTGCAAAGGTATTTCCAAAATGTTGAATTATGTAGAGACAATTTTGAGACGTTGTCTGTCGCACATAAACGAACAGATAACAAAATGTCGCTAATGTTTTGTATTTTAAGGTTCATCCATATTTTAAATTTCGATGTGTAATGTCTTTTTGCACCCCTGTTTCTATCTTTGCTGTTGTATAAATTAAATTTGAAAATTATATTGTCTCTAGGTGACGATAATGTTGTCGTTGCTATTATTATATGTATGTAATAATTATGTTGTTGTGGCCAAAATAACAACAACAACAACAAAAATTGAACGCCGCATTTTTGAAAATTCCACTTTTCCAAGTTGTATGACGGCTGCTGACCGCTTGCCGCTGCCGCTGCTGCTGCTGCTGGTTTTTGTTTTTGGCTTTTCTGTCATGCCGTAAGCGGCAATGATGAAATCACAATAATTCAAACACCTTTTAGTATCAATTTTTGTTAGCGCCGACTTTAGATCCAAACTCCTCGTCACTTAGCCAATGACTCCCCTAACAAAAGTCATGTTGTTGTTGTTGTTTTCGTTGCCACCAGTGTAAATTTAAACACTAGAGAAGCGCTATGATGCGGGTTCAGTGCGAGGTTCGAATTGTAGGTGGGCTCTTAAGGGTCCAAAGTACTCAACAGTTTCATTTTAAAATGAAGCTAAAATGAATATTTCGCTTAACAGGTCAAAGGGTCAAGCCGAGCTTCTCTCAATCACTTGGGTTGTATGCAATTCCAAACCTTTTCAAGGACTCAATAGCTGGTGAATGCGACTGATTGTGTAATGGTTTTTTCAAGAAAAGCTTCTTCTTCTTTGCTTCTATTGGGCTCCTTGAAGATTACGCTGCATAGTTCATTTTCATAAAGTCATTGTTTAATTAGTTCTTAGTTCAGTCGATCTTCCATGTTAACCTGAGCGAAAATCATCACGATTTAACTCTTAAGAGACCTTCACATCCGACACGGCGTAATGCAGAACGATGCAAAGCTATGTCATAAAACTCGTCGATGAAATCAATCAAACCGAACCATTTTCGTTTCACTTTAGAATTGTTAAACAGAAGCGGGTTCGGTTCGCGGTTTACTGGCACGAATTAGAGGTTCGTTGTGACTTGGTTTAGCCTACAAACGGTTTGCATCTCAGAATAAAAATAGAACGTTTGAAGAGTGTTTGGTCTAGAAGTTCGATAAAAAAGTTTGGATCGCGGACGGGGTTTTTTTTATACTCTGTACCAGAGGTACACAGAGCATAGTAAGTTTGTGCAAAAGTATGTAACGGCCTGAAAGAAGTATTTCCGACCCTATAAAGTATATATATTCTTGATCAGCATCAACAGCCGCGTCGATATAGCCATGTTCGTCTGTCCGACTGTCTGTCCGCATGAACGCACAGATCTCAGAGATGGTAAGAGATAGAGGTTTGACGTGTATGGGACAAAATCTTTCTATACTTGCAGGCAGATTAAGTTTATTTTCAATTTTGGCCACGCCCCAAAGGTTTTGCAATATGCAGCTATTTTTTTGGTGGCGACGAAAATCGCGTTCTCTTCGCTCGCACAAAGTTGAGAGCGTTAAAATCTAATAATAGAATGCGCTTGTTTGTGTGGGTAAACACATCGACACAGTCGGACTTGACTGCATGCCAGGAGCACATCCTGTATACAACTTTTGCCACTAAGAAGTAATTGCAAAAGCCTGCAATCTTCCTTTCGCTTTTGTTTAGGGGCGAAACGCAGCAGGAACTGTTCTATTAGAAGCGAAGTTTGCATGGTTTGTTGTTATTGGTTCAACTTCTTAAAAACGCTCGGCTCTCTCTGCTCCATGCTGTTATGTTATCCATATTTTATGCCTTCCAACAATACAGCAAAAAGAACATGTTTGAACATAAAAAACGAACCATCGTCAATTGTTCGGGTACTATTTCGCATTTTGGTTTCCAATAGCATGGGTGCTGCATGCGTGCCATTAGAAGGGACATTTGCATGTTGTGCCGACTTCTTCGCTTCTAACCTACTGCCAAAAGGCACGTGCATCAGTTTTCATACAGATTATTTGCCTTCTATCATACTGCAAAAGTTGGTAGTGCATTCCTCTCAGTAAAAAGAAGTGTGCCAGAAGGCATTCTTTTGGGAACCACGTTCCGACAAATCCGACTGGGGAACAAGCAAGTGCGTATGTGTGCGTACTTACTTGTGCTGTAGAAAACGGGTACATGCAGGCAGATTAACAATACGTGTGCACCAGAGAACTGCAACGAGCCGCCAGGAGTACAATCGCTCAGCGCTCAAGTCTTGTCTGACTCGAGTATTGCCCTTACTCATCCTCAAGTTGACTAAGCGCTTCGGCCGCGAGTCGACGCAAAGCCCCTTGTTACAAAATTGAAGCTCTAATGCGAGCCGTCATGAGTAAAGTTCGTTCGGTACAAATACTCGCGATTACTCCTAGTTTCGGCCTCGAATCACCGAGAGTACTTGTTTCCGAAGTCAAAGATCTGTTTGCAGCGATCTGTTACGATCAACGCTTGTACACAATCGTCACAAGCACACAAAAAACAATTTGTGAGCGCAAAAGAGCTAGCATGATGGCCTATTTTTGCGTTTGCATTTTGCATACGCTTTCTCTTTTCTTCTTCTGGCATGTTGTTGTTTGGAGTTTTCAAAAGACAACAACAATTGCATAAGAGGCTTGTCGAAGCTCGCCGTCAGCCCGAGTAAACAAGATTAGAGTGTGGAAAAGGCTTATTTTGACTCGTGTTATGAAAAGCTTGTTCATTTTATTACTCGTACGAAGCAAACAGCTTACTCGTTCTGACTCAATGTGCTTGCGATCATTTCGAGTGTGTCGAATCAAGGCGACGACTTCAACCAAGCCAAGTAAACGCACGAGTGTGATCGAACATCAGAGGCTTGTTGCAGGTCTCTGGTGTGCACACATACAGTCGTCGGCTGTCGCTGTATGCTTAAAAGAGAGCGGCTGGCTCTAGAGCGCTCTCTCTCTGGCTTTTGAACAAAATTTCAAGAGAGCCTGGAGCCAGCTCTAGAGCCAGCACGAAAAAATCGTGTGCAAAAAAATCGTATTATGTGTTACTCATCTTAGAGATTACCTTGGTCTTTGCTTTGACCTTACCTTTTCCAAGAAGACCAGGTCTGTCTTGGGTGCGGGTTAAGCAAGTCATTAACTTTCGGTTCCTGGTTTGGTTCATGGTGGAACTAACAAGGTGAAGCCGTGCGAGACAGTTCTCCATGTGTTTTTAGGGCAGGGACAGGCATATTCCTATCTCGTGTGCATACGAAAAATCTGAAAGCAGCGCTGCTCCCACACACACAATATAAGCTGCACAAGCGCAGCTGCATTGCGTCTTTTGCTGCTCCACGACGCAGTCGTTGCTACTGAAATTGAGGGCATTTTTCGCGCTGCTCTCACACACACCAATGCAAAAATGTGAATGTACTGTTTTCCTGCCTCTGTTTTAGGGCCAAAGGACCAGTGCGTTGTGAATGCTAGAAAAGCGATACACAATACAAAAGCAGAGGCTAGCACATCGACGCAGATTTGCGAAAGTATCGTATGTCGAAAAATCAAATTTTACAGGAGAAGGTTTTTTTTTAAATTTTTTCAGCATAAAAGATCTAAATCGTCACAAATTTTGTTCAGTTTGAATGGTTTTAGCTGCACTATCGATTGTCAACTTAAATTTTGCCAAAAATGGTGCCATTTCCTGAAAAAATAAGGATGTTTGCACATATGATACTTTTGCGCGCTCTGTTCTGATGGAGTCGGCCGCAAAATGTGAGACATACGATAATAAAATAACAAATAATAAAATAAAAAACAAGTTGCGATCATTTTATTATTTTATTACATGATTATTAACATACCCTTTGCTTTCTGACCAGCTCGCCTTTTTTTGATTGTTTTGCGTTTTATATTTGAGTGAAGCCAAGCTACCTGTTTTGCCTTTGACATACCCCAGTAGTGCTCATTAATATTTTGCCTGGAAAATTCACTCACTAGATTGCAATCTTTCCCACATTTTGTATTTATGAATGGATTGGGAAGGACTCCATTGCCATTTCTCTTCGAGCTTTCACAGCCTATCTTATCACCTGCTAGATCAATGAATATCAAAGCAGAGAACAAGGATTAATGGCGAAAAACGAAAGGAATAATAAGTAAGAGCAAAAAGGCACAAAATAAAGAGATACAAGCTTTGTTGCTCTCTTTATTTTTGTAGGCTTCAAGATTTTCGATTCACATGAAAAAGAATTTTGTATGACATACGATAATTTCGCGGATGCAGAAAAGTGCACAGTTACATACGATAAAATTGGAACTTAATTTCCATAGGAACTATTGCGTTTTTAGCTATAATATTTTGCAGGATGATGAGTCGTACCTCTTAGAACAATTTTGCATTAAAAACCCATTTTCGTAAAAAGTCGACTTACGATACTTTCGCAAATCTGCGTCGACATGTTCTGTTGTGTCTTTCTATCGCACATGCATGTTGATAGACTGGCCCTCAGCATATACTGACGACTTCACCTTGTTAATTCCACCATGGTCTGGTTCAAGAGATCCGAAACCGGGACCAGGGCTATATTGGCTCGGCTATTGCTGCTTCTTAAGAATATTGATACTTTATATGATCAGAGATGGCTCATTCTGCTTTAATCTACCCTATTTCCTCTAGAAGTAAAGGGCTTAACAAAGGTTTCGGTTTGCGTTAAGATGATTATTTCAAACAGGGTTTCTTTTGGAAATCACATAGAACTTAAACCGAACCGGTTCTAAAGTGTTTCGGTTTTTAGCCTTGATTTATTTTCAATTTTTTTTGCCATTGTTCACATTTTTGCTTTGCTCTTTTTTGAATACCAAAATATTTCCAAAGTTTGCATTACCTCCTGCAGTTCATCCACATAAATTCGGGAAACTGAAATTCTGACAAAAATTAGATCATCTCGAGGGCATTTTGCCACCCAACACAGCCATCAACTCGAACCTTGCCAACAATTTTGTTGTTTTGCTTTTTATTTTGTTTTGTTCAGCGATTTCAATGAATGCAGAAAGAAAAGAGAAAGAGCAGTGAGGCGGACGAAGAGGCGGTGGAGGAGAAGGGGGGTAAATTGAGTTCTCTTCTCGAGTTTTCATTCAAGAAACCAACGCAGCACAAGTAAAGCAAAGAAGAAGCATATCAATGCAGTGGCATTCTTCGCACATTTTTATCTGTGATTCTCCTCGTTTAGAGCTTGCCATGACGGGGCGCCCACTTGTCTGGCTAGGAATTTAATCCCTAGTGAGTCATTGCGATGAATAACAGTTTTTTTGTTTTAGCACAAACATTGAATGAAATTCGAAGAAAGCTTCCGTATTTTGTTTACTTTTTTGTTTCTTTTTTAATTGTGTGGAAGAGTGAGTAATCTAACGTGCTTTCCTTTTCTCTTCACTCTTTTCCAGAGCCAACACGCTCGAGCGCGAGATGCGCGATCCGACGAGCATCTGTAATGTGGACTGCCTTTTGGATACGGTTTCGGCTTTGGTCAGTGATTGTGATCATGATTCGTTGAAGCGTCTCAAGAACATTGAGCAATATGCAGCCAAATGTAAGTTTCCACATATATCCATGTTAAAAGTGTCCTTACTCATGCTCCTTCCCTCCTCAGATAAACCCCTGGCCCATCGCATCAATCAGCTGCGCATGAATGTGGAAGATTTCGATTTCATTAAACTGATTGGAGCCGGAGCCTTTGGTGAAGTGCAATTGGTGCGACACAAGTCCTCCAAGCAGGTGTATGCCATGAAACGTTTGTCCAAATTCGAAATGATGAAACGTCCCGATTCGGCCTTCTTCTGGGAGGAACGTCACATTATGGCGCATGCCAACTCCGAGTGGATTGTCCAGCTGCATTTCGCTTTCCAAGATACCAAGTATTTGTATATGGTAATGGATTTCATGCCAGGCGGCGACATTGTTTCCCTCATGGGTGACTATGAGATACCCGAAAAGTGGGCCATCTTTTATACCATGGAGGTGGTCTTGGCTCTGGACACCATACACAACATGGGCTTTGTGCATCGCGATGTCAAGCCGGATAACATGCTGTTGGATCGAGATGGGCATCTAAAACTGGCAGATTTTGGCACCTGCATGCGAATGGGGGCAAATGGTCAGGTGGTGTCCAGCAATGCGGTGGGCACACCCGACTATATCAGTCCCGAGGTGTTGCAGAGCCAGGGCGTGGACAATGAGTATGGCAGGGAGTGCGATTGGTGGTCAGTGGGCATATTTCTCTACGAGATGCTGTTTGGCGAGACGCCGTTCTACGCGGACTCGCTGGTGGGCACCTATGGCAAGATTATGGATCACAAGAACTCGCTGAGCTTTCCACCCGAAGTGGAGATCAGTGAGCAGGCCAAATCTCTGATCAGGGCCTTCCTCACCGATCGCACCCAGCGCTTGGGTCGCTATGGCATCGAGGACATCAAGGCGCATCCGTTTTTCAGGAACGACACCTGGTCCTTTGACAACATACGAGAGAGTGTGCCGCCGGTGGTGCCGGAACTCAGCTCCGATGATGATACCCGGAATTTCGAGGACATTGAGCGGGACGAGAAGCCCGAGGAAGTGTTCCCAGTGCCAAAAAGCTTCGATGGCAATCACTTGCCCTTCATTGGTTTCACCTACACGGGCGACTATCAGCTGCTGTCCAGTGATACCGTCGATGCTGAGTCCAAGGAGTCCAATTTGGTGAGCAATAATCATGGTACCAATGGTACGGGACAAAATCCTGAACTGAAACGCCTGGAGGCTCTGCTTGAGCGGGAACGGGGGCGGGCTGACGCTTTGGAGCAGCAGGATGCCAGTCTGAGACAACAGATCGAACTGTGCACCAAGCGGGAGGCGGAACTGCAACGCATAGCCACGGAATATGAGAAGGACCTGGCTCTGCGTCAGCACAACTACAAAGTGGCCATGCAAAAGGTGGAGCAGGAGATTGAGCTGCGCAAGAAGACCGAAGCTCTGCTGGTGGAGACGCAGCGTAACCTGGAGAATGAGCAAAAGACACGCACACGTGACCTCAACATCAATGAGAAGGTTGTCCTGCTGGAGAAGCAGCTGCAGGAGATGGAGCAGAGCTACAAGCAGGAGACGGAGCACACGCAGAAGCTCAAGAAACACAACGCCGAACTGGGCTTCTCCCTGAAAACGCACGAGGAGAAGGTCCGCGATATGGTGGAGATGATTGAAACTCTGCAGAAGCATAAGGAGGAACTGGGCCAGGAGAATGCCGAGCTGCAGGCTCAGGTGGTGCAGGAGAAGAATCTGCGCTCGCAGCTCAAGGAGCTGCACAAGGAGACGGAGAACAAGCTGCAGACCCTGTCCAATGACATCGAACGCACTTTGGTGCGCGAACAGAAGGCCCAGGAGGACAACCGTTCGCTGGTGGAGAAGATCAGTGAACTGGAGAAGACTCATGCCAGTCTGGACTTTGAACTCAAGGCCGCGCAGGGACGCTATCAGCAGGAGGTCAAGGCGCATCAGGAAACCGAAAAATCTCGTCTCGTTTCCCGCGAGGAAGCCAATCTGCAGGAGGTCAAGGCCTTGCAATCCAAGCTCAACGAGGAGAAGTCTGCACGCATCAAAGCGGACCAGAACTCCCAGGAGAAGGAACGGCAACTAAGCATGCTCTCTGTGGATTACCGACAAATCCAGCTGCGTTTGCAAAAACTCGAGGGTGAATGCCGCCAGGAGTCGGAGAAGGTGGCCGCCCTGCAGTCCCAGCTGGATCAGGAGCACAGCAAGCGCAATTCCCTGCTCTCTGAACTGAGCCTCCTAAGCTCCGAGGTGGCCCACCTGCGCTCCCGCGAAAACCAGTTGCAAAAGGAGTTGGCTGCCCAAAGGGAGGCCAAACGACGCTTCGAGGAAGATCTGACGCAACTGAAAAGCACCCATCATGAGGCTTTGGCCAACAATCGAGAACTCCAGGCCCAACTGGAGGCCGAGCAGTGCTTCTCGCGTCTCTACAAGACCCAGGCCAATGAGAATCGTGAGGAGAGCGCCGAACGATTGTCCAAGATCGAGGATCTGGAAGAGGAACGCGTTTCACTCAAGCACCAAGTGCAAGTGGCCGTGGCCCGTGCCGATTCCGAGGCCCTGGCACGCTCCATAGCCGAGGAGACGGTGGCCGATTTGGAGAAGGAGAAGACCATCAAGGAGCTGGAACTTAAAGATTTCACTATGAAGCATCGCAACGAAATCAACTCCAAGGAGGCCACCCTGGCCATGCTGAAAGAGTTGGAAGCGGAGCTGCACAAGAAACTGGGCCTGAAGGCGGGTGAATATGAGGAGCTCCTCCAGCAGCATAAGAAACAGCTGGATGAGCTGCAACAGCTGCGGGCCAGCAAGGATGAGGAGATTGCCAAACTGGGAGAGAAATGCAAGAATGAGGTGCTGCTCAAACAGGTGGCGGTGAACAAATTGGCCGAGGTGATGAATCGACGTGACTCGGATTTGCAAAGTAAGTGCAATAACAGTACGGATCAAGCTATGAACCACTTTTTAACAGACATTTATTCTAATCAAACCTTTCTCCCCCTCCCCTCCCCTCCCCTGTTACAGAGCAAAAAAGCAAGGCTCGCTCCACCGCCGAATTGCGTAAGAAGGAGAAGGAGATGCGTCGCCTGCAGCAGGAGTTATCACAGGAACGTGACAAGTACAATCAACTGTTACTCAAACATCAGGATCTCCAGCAGCAGACTGTGGAGGAGCAACAGCTCAAACAGAAAATGATCATGGAGATTGATTGCAAGGCCACGGAAATTGAGCACTTGCAGAGCAAACTCAATGAGACCGCCTCGCTCTCATCGGCCGACAATGATCCCGAGGATAGTCAGGTAAGTTGGACTGGGCACACCGCCACACCTACTCACTCACACACACACACACACACGCATTACACTTTCATTCCACTCTTCAATTCTCTAGCACTCCTCTCTGCTCTCACTCACACAGGATTCGGTCTTCGAGGGTTGGCTCAGTGTGCCCAATAAGCAGAATCGTCGACGTGGTCATGGCTGGAAGCGTCAATATGTGATTGTGTCCTCGCGCAAGATCATTTTCTATAACTCGGACATAGACAAGCACAATACCACGGATGCAGTGCTTATTCTGGATCTGAGGTAAATTTGTGGTTACTTTTCCAGCAACTTTAAAGAAAACTACAAATTCTGCTTGTTCCTCCCATGCAGCAAAGTATATCACGTTCGAAGTGTGACCCAGGGCGATGTCATACGTGCCGATGCCAAAGAGATTCCGCGCATCTTTCAGCTGCTTTATGCCGGCGAAGGAGCCTCGCATCGTCCCGATGAGCAGAGTCAGCTGGATGTGAGTGTGCTGCATGGCAGCAATAATGAAGAGCGTCCCGGCACCATCATACACAAGGGTGAGACCACAAGACAGATACACCCATAAAGTGAATCCAGCTAATGATTTCGTTTCCGCTCATTTAGGTCATGAATTTGTGCACATAACCTACCACATGCCCACGGCCTGCGAGGTGTGTCCCAAACCCTTGTGGCACATGTTCAAGCCGCCGGCGGCTTATGAATGCAAGAGGTAAGACTTACTGATTCCTCAATTGTCCGCATTTCACTTTGCTTTCGCTTTATTTAAACAGATGCCGCAGCAAGCTCCACAAAGAGCATGTGGATAAACAAGATCCCCTGGCACCCTGTAAGCTCAACGATGATCCGCGCAGTGCACGTGATATGCTGCTGTTAGCCTCCACCCCAGAGGATCAGATGCTGTGGGTGGCGCGTCTCTTGAAGCGTATCCAAAAGAGTGGATACAAGGCCAATTCATCCAATAACAATAGCACCGATGGCAGCAAAATATCGCCTAGGTAAACCTTAATATACATCCTGGCCCTCTAGCACTAGTTTACAATTACCATTTATATAGCACAGTTTTGTGATCCCCTCTCCTTCCACAAGGGACAGTCAGTTTGATGGAGTCAGAAGATATGAAGTTATGCATGAACCTTGGAGGTATTGGTTAGTGTTGAATTCTTAGCTTGACAACAAACTGCTGCTCCTCTAAGGGGGCCTATCAAGTGTGGGTTTAGGCTGTTGTATGAGGCCTTCAAACACATTCTTTTGGATCGAATTCAATTTCGTTGGCAGAGTGTTTCTTCTACTTCTCCAGGTACGAATTGTTTTGGAGAAACCGTCCACCTGCCATGTACAACTTTTTCTGGAGAGCAACTTTTTTTTTGTAAATTTCGTGGATGTAAAGTTAACCATTTGTCAAACAACAACCACGCCAAAAAAGAGAAGGAAACCCCGCTTGAGACGATCTAAAATTAAGGCATAATGGATCCACCAATCCAAGTAATTTATGACGATGCATTCGCGTAGATTCTTGAAAACGTCTTAGTCCCTCTTTTTTTTGTTTCTTTTTACTTACGAATAAGAAGAGTCTAAGCAGGGATCTGGTTCTAAGCCGGAGTCTTTGATGAACAGTTGGTGCTTTAGTATAGGGTATGAAATGCGGTCTAGGCCTGAGCTTTTTGAGGTCACTTTGTGCAGGGCTATTTGAAGTTGTATTGGGGCGATAGGCTCTTTTAGGAACTTTGCTGAGTTCTAGGGGCGATGTGTGAATTGCATAGGTACTTATGGTATTGATTGCTTGTGGAAAATTGGCAAAAAATTGGAGTTGTTGTTGGATTCATTTGACCAATTTGTGCAGAATGCGTCTGCAATTTCTTGGTGATATGTCATGTAGTGTGTCGTGTTTTGGGCTTTTAAGCAGTAAGTTGGTAGATTGAATTTTGTGCTGCAGAAGACTTTATTATTATTCCATATTTTTAAGGAGTGGGTGGTTGAAGTATTTTTCTAAAGTAATTTTTTTTTGTGTAAAAGAAGACCCTGCAGTTTGCGCCAACTACCGTGGGATGTCTCCTACCCATTGCATACAAGGTTCTGTCATGCATCCTATGTGAACGTCTACAGCCGAGAACGAGCAAACTGATTGAACCTTATCATTGTAGTCTGGTAAATCCACCACAGATCAGATATTTACATTGAGACAAATACTGTAGAAAAGCCATGAGACAGATACCGACACGCACCATCTTTATAAAGCCGCCTTCGACACTCCGATAAGGTCGAAGTTCTTTAAGACCCTGTCTACTTTTGGTATAACAGCAAAGTACGTTTGACTTAGCATGATGACGTTGAGAAGCACGCAAAGCTCTGTCAAAATAGGAAAAGATCCTCTTCGAGCCATTTGATACCAAATAAGTTCTTATGCAGGGTGACACCTTTTCATGTGACTTTCTTAATCTGCTGATGGATTATATACTGCGCCAGTGCCCAAATGATAACAGAACGGGCACCATCTTTTACAAAGATATAATGCTACTTGCATATGCCGATGATATTGATATTATAGGTTCAAACGAACGGCGTTTTCAGAGATTGAGAAGCAGTCAAAACTTATGGGCTTAGCGGTAAATGAGGATAAGACGAAGTATTTGTTACACCGTGTAGCAGCGAAAATATGCTTTAAAATGACCCCAGCGGGTCTACGCGTCTTGGACAATATGTTGCAATGGGAGACTATAGGTACAACTTCAAGGTTGTTAAGGATTAGGTCTACCTCCAAACTATGAAAACCAGCGACAACAACATCAGTCTGAAAATCAGAAGAAGAATCGCTCTTGCAAACCGATATTACTAAGGTCAAAGTCCTCAGAGCCCTCTCTCGAAAAATGAAAATAGCGCTATACAAGTCGCTTATCATCCCAGTCCTGCAATACGGCGCAGAGGCATGGACATTCGAGAAACAAAATCCTTCGCAAGATCTATGGACCTCTAAAAGTTGGCGATGAATTTCGCACCCAAATGAACTGTATGAGTTCTATGGGGACACTGATCTAGTCAAGCGCATAAATCAACAGCGGCTGCGCTGGATTGGACATGTTACGCGTATGGATGAAAAAGCTGCAGCAAAAAAGGTGTACAAACGGAATGCGAAAGATTTAGGGAAGTCGGCCAGAAGGGGACGACTGAAGCTAAGATGTAGAGACCAGGTGAAGAAAGATATATCGAATCTTGATGTGTCCCACTGGTGTCAGCTCACTCAAGACAGAGGCGAGTGGTGGAAATTGATCGCAGCGGCTGATATTTCTATCAGGCCAAAGAAGAAGTAGAAGAAGCTTGGGCATAAAGTCCACTAACAACTACAGTATATATTTCCTTCGATATTCCTTAATATAACAATTCTTCAATAAAATGAATGGTCAGACCAAAGCTTATAAACGACCAAGATGAATAACGGCCATATAAGTGTATGTCAAACAAAATTTTAAATGTGGATTTTCCGGTGGAGTTTCGATTCAACATTAGTATGCTGTGCTTGTGCGTGGCGTATTGCGTCTCTTCCGGCGCACTCTCACACTCTGCTCAAACAAACAAAATCTTAAAATAAATCAAGTATTTCAAGGTCAGGCCACTCTTTCAGCGCTAATTCTGCTCTGCTTACACGTTTTCAGTGTTAAGCTGTGATATGTTTGTTCAGTTTCGATTTTATTACCATCCATAGCCATTAAGACAAACATTTTTTCGACAAAAGTCAGATGCTGTTATGGTGTCGTGGATGAAGTGCTTGTCTCATAGACTAGGTGTTTTGCGTTCGAGTTAGAAATGTGTCAGTGATTCTCTATGGGTTTTAAATCGTGTCTGTTTCCAGGCCAGTCCAACGACAAAACCCCCATTTTATTACCTTCAAAAAATTTCTCAATTGAAATTCGGCTGCCTCAGCTATTGGAAACCAAAAAGGTTTCAGAGAAAATCGCCTTTCATTAATCCTTTTTTGTCCACATTTAGTATTTAATTAGACTATTGCAAATGTATAAACCACTCTTCTGAAGGCAAAGCTGGATAGTTTGCGAGCTTATTTCCATTTAAGTAGCAGGAACCAATTCCTTTCTAATATACTCAGCTGTTCTGAACCAGTTTCGAAGATTCATTGTTTGTTAAAGGCGTTCAACCAGACAAGAAACCTTTCTTTGGTCCATTTAGCTGTGCGTCGCTTTAAACTATTACACATTCCTCTCCATTGACTGTCCCGTTGTGTTGTTGAAGTGTGGAAAAAACAAAAAAGTTATATAAACCAAGTGTCCAATTGACGTTGCCAAAATTAAGTAAAAAACAAAAAAAATTAACCTCAACCCTTTCTCCCTGGTTATTGTTGTTGTTGTTCTCTGTGTGTGTGTTTGTTATCTAATCCCCAATTGGTATATCTCTCTCTCTCTTTTTCTTTTCTCGCTAACAATCATCCATCACTCTATCATCTCTCCATCAATCAACTAAACACAATGCTCTCATTCATTCAATGCAGCCAATCGACGCGTTCCGCCTACAAACCACCCTACGCGGTGAATGTGCAACGCTCTGCCACGCTGCCGGCCAACTCCTCGCTGAAACAATGAAGTCTCTCCAAAAGTCCAAGACATTTGAGTCCTAGCCCCAACGAAAACTACAACTAAAACCAACTACAATACTTAATTTAAAGCCTTTATATACATATAAACATATTGCATATACAACATACATATAAACATAAACATGCGCTACCTATTTTTTGATCAATTTACAAAAAACAAAAAAAAAAAAAACTAAACAACAAATGCAACTCGTCTAACGCTTTAATTATTAACCACCAATCCCCATCAGCAACGTCAATTTCTCCAGCCACATAAAGAAAACATTTTTTTTAAATATATTTTATAGTATTTTTTGTCATTTAGTTTTGTATATTTAATATAAATATAGCACAACAGCGAAACGAAATTTAGTTATAATTAAGCGAAAAGGTTAAAGCGATAGGAATCGAAAGCATTATAAATATATATATATATAAATATTTTATTTTTGGAAATGTTGCCTTGTAATATTAAAAAAAAAAGAAAAGAAAAACATCTTTTTTTTCATTCTCTCTGTTGTTGAAATGTGAACATACATACATACATACATTTATATAGGTTAGTGTTGAGTGCACCAAAAAATGTTCTAAATGTAATTGCTCTTTATTGTTCAGTTGTGCAGAGTTGCTTACGAGCTTTTACTTTGAAATACACAGAAATCTGCATAAGTACTTTTTGTTTTGAGCTAAAAAGAAAAACTCATTAATTTTCCAGTACTCTACAAAGTGCTGTCGTTCCGAATTCTAGGGAAAATTGATTTCTAGAACACAAGTAAATAGCTCTAAGCTGAAATCAGGTCTGCAAGTCCAAGTCAAATCAAAATATTTATGTATATTTCAGCATAGCAGCCTTAATTTTTGTATGTTGAGCAAATACTTTCAGTACATTTTAAAAACTAAGCACTCTTTGATTAAGTTCTATATGAAAATCCCTAAATAACTCTTAAAAACAAGATTTCCAGGCTTTTTTCTTGAGTTTTTTTTTATAAAATCCTTTTAAAACAAAGTGAACAACTGAGCAAGTTCCCGTTAATTGAGCATTTCCACTCAACACTAATTCGTCGCATACATCGCAACTAGCCTAGACCTAAGTTAAAGCCACTTTTACAAAGCTTTAACTTGTATTCCATTTAACAAAAAGTTACTTAAATTGTATGTATGTGTGTGTGTGTGTGTGTGTGTTTTTGTGTGTGCGTGTGTGTGTGTGTAGAAGGCTACATCTCTAAGTATTAAATATCCAATATGTTGTTAGTCAAGTAAGCTAAACAAATTATTTATTTCATTTAACGGGCAGCAGGGCGTAAACATTCTACTATTATTATTATTATTATAAATATTAAACTATTATTTGTTGTTTGTGTGTGTGTATAAAATTGAGAAAAAGGCGCCAGCAAATTGCATTTAAACTGAGCCAATCGCAGAGAGAAAAAACATTCTACAAATCGAACGACTTTTTAGTTTTTAGTTAAACCCCCAACCCAAACCCTACCCAAAACCAACCCAAGCGCTGCTTTCTTTTACACTTTAATTTCTTATTTTATTTTGTACTTTAATGATTTATGTTTATTACGATTACTTTACATATTATTATTATTATTATTACGTTTATGTTTAATGCTAAAATTTCTAGTTTAACGACGTCTGTAATTGCATTTGCCTCTTGAAATGGAATTGCATACGCCATAAAACGCAAAAAATAAAGTAAATAATGTGTATAAAATGCAGATTTCTGTGTTGCAGTTGTTGTTTTCATTTGTTTATGCTTTTGTTGTTGCTGTATATAAAAATACCTGCATATATCTTGATCAACTGAAGACTGCCTACCAAGCAAACCATTGCCTAAGCGGAACGAGCTTTACAGTAGTAGCAAAACTCCGGAATACGAAACGAATGAGCAATCACAGTTTATATCATATAAAACTTTATATTTGTATACAAAACTTCCTATGAAATAGCTATTTAGGAATCAAGTCTGAAATTTTTTTAAAATAAAATATAATTAAAATGGAATTTCGGTATTATTTTAATGAATGGATATTCAAGTACTGACACAAGTCTGCGTCAGTGTTGGGTTTTGTGAAGTCTAGGGGGACTTCATTCAATTGACTTTAATATGGATAGAAACCACTACTTACATACCATAGAAATTCCCTGGATGCAAACTTGCAGACTGTGAAAGCATTCTCAAAGCCTGAGAATATTCTCAGAGACTGCTGAAACATATTGAAATGTTGTGGGTAGCATTAGCTGATCTATGCTGAGCCAAAAGATGTGGACTGTCAACCCGATGAAACCATAACGGATATAAAAGAAGTTCGAAGTTCCGATTGCAGTCCTTCCATCAACAAATCATTAAAATATAGTAGAAGGATTTATATTCATTCTAATAAGAAATTATTCAGGAATCCATTTCGAAATGAACTAACAAGTTTAGCTTGATTGATATGATCGTACACAGGACTAGCCATATTCGACAGACCCATGATTTTCTAAAAAAAAGATCAAGAAAAACCAGGGATTAATACCGAAACGATTTTCGGTTCCGGTACAGGTACCGGTACGACCCGAAATGAATGTTTCGGTAAAAGGTTCTAATTCGGTTTTCGGTTTCGATACGGTACCCAGTTTATTATTTCGGTATACCGGTACGTACCGGTATAAGTCAAAATTTTTAAATATTGTTAAAAGTAAATTCTGAGATAAGTTCCTTTGTAACATAAAGAAACAATATTCAACATAAAAGTTTCAGTCGTTTGAGTAGCTGGAACAGAAAATGAGATTTTGAAATTTCATATAATTCTGCGAACTTTGTGGAGGAGCACTCTGACCACCACTTTAGAATGTTTCGGATACGTTTCTGTGCAAGCAAAATTTTAAGGGAAGCCAGCAGTTTATGCATCAACTTCGTCGGCGCTTTCAGATAAGCTAGTATTAAAACATTCATTAGCAGTGATTGATCAGCAGTGACTGATCAGCAACCGACGAAATTTGAGCATAAATATTTGCTAAAAGATTAATAAAAGATTTTTTTGCTCTGGACTTAGCATTACGTTATAAATTGGGTCCAAAACTATGCCACATAGAAAAGCGTTGTTCTCAAAAAGGGATTTCTCTCGCTTTTCTATTTCCTGAACAACAATTTCGATATGGAGGACGTATTTTTTAGATATTTCCAATTTTCAGTGTATCCAAATGGAATAAAAATCACTCAAAACTAGATTTTCGGCTTGAAGCTTAGTTGAGGACATCTCAGCTGGTTCTACTATGCGTACTATTTGGCGAACTGAGTCTCACTGTTTCCGATATAGAAGAATTGTTGAAGATGTCTTCTGCCAGACGTTTTAAGCCTTCTTAGAAAAGTTACAAGAAAATTTGACATAATGTAAAGGACGCCTTATGATTCCTTCTTTGCGTTACAAACATCTGACCTAAATTATGAAGGTAAAAAAAAACCGAAACAGTACTGGTACCAACGTTTCGGTTTCGTTCCGGTTCTATGGGTTCCAATAATAACGGGAAACGGTATTCGGTTCTCAAAAAAAATTTGTATCGGTTCCGGTACGTGATTTGAAACGGTTTATTTCGGTTAACGGTTCCGGTAACGGTATTAATCCCTGAGAACAACACAATTTATTTCTGTTCATGATAAAAACCATATACATAATTGGGTTCAAGTAGATTTGCTTGCATCACTTTTTATACCCTTGCAGAGGGTATTATAAAATTGTCCGGATGTTTGTAATGCATTGAAGGAAGCATCTCCGACCACATAAAGTATATATACGACGAGCTGAGTTGATTTAGCCCTGACCGTCTGTCCGTCCGTCCGTCTGTCTGTTTCTATGCTATCTCCTCCGTCAGTTTGAAAGCTATCTTCACCAAGCTTTGCACGTAGTCTTTTGGTACATATACGCTGAACATTTGTCGAAGACGTCCGGATCGGATAACTATAGCATATAGCTGTCATAGGAACTATCGGTCGAAAAACTAGTTTGAGTGAAAAAAACTTTTTCGTTTTAAATGGAATCGCCTCCAAACTTTGTATTTCTTAATTTACTATGATTTTCCATGATTCCACCAAATTTGGTCGAAATCGGACGTCTATATAGTATAGCTGTCATAGAAAAGTATAGTCTGAAAAGTAGTCTTAGTTAGAAAACTTTTTTTGTTTTCTATGGAAATGTCCTCAAAATTGGCTTGTATTTGTTTTATATGCTCCCACACAATTCTACAAAGTTTGGTCAAAATCGGATGACTATAGCATATAGCTGCCATAGGAACGATCGGTCGAAAAACTAGTTCTTGTGAGAAAAACTTTTTTGTTCTTAATGGAAACGTCCCTTACGTTGAGATTTATTTTTTTATACTTTTACACAACTCTACAAAGTTTTGTCAAAATCGGATGACTATAGCATATAGCTGCAGTATGAATGATCGGTCGAAAAGGAAGTTCTAATGAGAAAAACTTTTTTGTTTTAATTGGGATCGCCTCCAAATTTCGTAATTAACAGTTTGTTATGCTTTTCCATGATTGCTCTAAGTTTGGCGAAATCGGACATCTATATAGCAAAGCTCCCATAGAAAAGTAAGGTCCGAAAAGTAGTCCTTTTTAGAAAAACAAACTGCAAGGATATACAAAACTTCGGCCGAGCCGAAAATGGTCGCCTTAAACGGCTTCGGCGCATTGAGCCGGAATGGCGGCTATATCTTGGCGAATATTGTTTTTCAGGTCTCCAGGGTCCTTGGCTTGTTGACGTAAGCCTTTGATTTCAAATAGCCCTACAAAAAAAAGTCTGGAGGCGTCAAATCTGGTGAGTGTGGAGGCCAGTCAAAATCACCGCTTTAAGATCGCCGATGTAATATACAAGACTACCAGCAATTGCAACTACCATAAAGCAGCTATAAGCTCAAAAAATGATTAAAAAGTTGTACTCCCTTACAAAGGCACACGTGCTCAGAACATTTTTGTTTAAGCTTAAATCTCCAATTGCCCAACATATTTCCACTATCAACTACAACATCTGGAGCTCTTTGGACGGGCCATCTGGTAAGGCGTTGCTTCCATTATCTGGCGTTTTTCGATGTCATCGGCATTTATCATACTTATGCACCTTTTAGCCACAATAAGTAAGTGTGTCTCTGTGTGTGTAATGCCCAGAAAATGGCCCATTAGCATACTCATTTCGGTTCGCCTGAAATTGATTTGCATTTGATTTGGTTTTAGTTTTAGTTTCAGGCTGAGATTAGGTCTCGCCACTTGGGCCATTGTGCAAATGCATATTTTATTATTAATTTAACAAGTTTTTTGTTTATGTTTGTTTTTTATTTCTTTTTTCTTACATGCCTTGCCGTGGCATCTCTTCTTTTGGCAGAGGCAGCTGACACTTTGTAGTTCAAGGTGAGTTGGCCCAGTGGCCAAGTCGCGGCGTGTCGCGTTGCGTCGCGTCGCGTTAATTAGCCCCAAAAGATGGACTGAGGCCAGGTCCCCAAGTCAGCAAGTCAGAACATCTGCAGGTAAAATTAATTATTATATTTGTGACACCAAACACTCCCCCGCTTAGGCCACGCCCCTCCTTTTAGCCACTTAACCACTTTACCATCCCACCATTCATCCATCCATCCATCCATCCATCCATCAGCTGCTATTCAAATCAGTTCAAGGTCGCGGAGGGTATAAAAAATGTGCATAAATATCTTTTTGTTTTTTGTTAATCTTATTTTAAAGAAAGAGTATGGATCACTTGCTTACATATGTACCTGAGAATGTTCACCTATTGGTCTAACATATTACAGTGGTTAAGAGAAGAGTTCTCTTCCCATTACAGAAATGAGATATGAAATAAGATTTAGATCTAAAACACACCTGATATATTCAGTAAAGCTTCGAAGCGCTTTACACAGCCATCACCTGCAGAGCTACTGCACAGTGGGCGCGTCCTCAGGCCAAAAACAAAAAAATGAATTTCAAAATTATCAGGAAACATTTGGCTTCTACTACTAAATTTTTTTCTGATTATTTTAATCCCAATTTCTAGAAATAGCAATCAAAGTGAGAGCACTTGTTCACTAGTTTTTTTCTATTTAAGTGACTGGCCAGTGTAGCTTGACTTTCAAAATAAAAATTTATAGCAAAAAGTGTCCAAATAAATTGAACGAAATATGCCTTTTGAGCACGAAGGTATTAACTTTATTTAAAAAAAAATAGGGGAACGTTAACTTCGGCTCGGCCGAAGTTTTGTATACCCTTGCAGCTTCCATTGAAAACAAAAAAGTTTTTCTAAGACTACTTTTTGGACATTACTTTTCTGGGGGATCTATACTATAAAGATATCTGATTTCGATTAAACTTGGTGAAATCATGGAAAAGCATAATACACTGTTGATTGCGAAATTTGGAGGCGATCCCATTTAAAACAAAAAGTTTTTCTCACTAGAACTTCTTTTTCGGCCGACCATTCATACTGCAGCTATATGCTATAGTCATCCGATTTTGATAAAACTTTGTTGAAATGTGTCCAAAGTATATAAAATAAGTGTATGCCAATAAAAAGGACGATTTCATTAAAAACAAAAAAGTTTTCTTCACTCGAACTAGTTTTGCGACCGATCGTTTCTATGGGAGCTATATGCTATAGCCATCCGGATTCGACCAAACTTTGTAGAATTGGGTAAAAGTATATAAAAGAAGTGTATGCCAATGATAAGGACGTTTTCATTAAAAACAAAAAAGTTTTTCTCATTAGAACTAATTTTTCGACCGATCGCTATATGCTATTGTCATCCGATTTCGACCAAACTTTGTAGAATTGCGTAAAAGTATATAAATTAAGTGTATTCCAATAAAAAGGAAGTTTTCATTAAAAACAAAAAAGTCTTTCTCACTAGAACTAGTTTTTCGACCGATCGTTCCTATGGAAGCTATATGCTATAGTCATCCGACCTCGACCAAACTTTGAAGAATTGTGTAAAAGTATATAAATTAAGTGTAAGCCAATAATAAGGACGTTTTCATTAAAAAACAAAAAAGTTTTTCTCACAAGAACTAGTTTTTCGACCAATCGTTCCTATGACAGCTATATGCCTCAAATTAAAACTAAAACCAGTATCGTTTTTTAGTATCAATTTAATCCTAGAGAGTATCAAAATGATCTTTTGGTTATTAATTTGATACGCAAAAGTATTTATTTGAAACAAACACATTTTTATGAAAGTTCGAAAATTCGAAATGTCATGCTCGTATGTGAAACAAAGCCAGCGGCGTTACACGATTGACATTAACAATTTTGATTTTAGTTTAGTTTTATTTATTTCTTTTAAATTATTGCACTAGTCACGAAAATGTGTTTCAATCTTTTCAGTTGTTAAACTTATACTAACTTAAGACTAACAATGATTCGACTAACAAATAATTATCGTCTTTGTAAACATAAATCACACAAGAAATAAGGTTATAATTATACATTTTTAGTGATTTTAGTGCAAACACTGCGGTAATTTGCTTAAAGTAAAAGCTATGTAAAACAATCCCCCAAACGACGTGCTGAAGACTAAATTAATGTATTTCAATTCTATATTTACAAGGTGAGCAGTCAACATATACACATCGTTCCTTCCACACATTTGTAAATAACGAATATAACTTTTTAGAGAGGACGTACTCCACGCTATTTCTGCACTATCCAAGATAAGAGAATCAAAGTCAGCTCCAGTTGAGGAGTGGTTCGTATACGCTGCGATTTCAGAGGCAAAACAGAATTAATTCGTCCGCGGAGATGCTTCCCTCACGACTGTTGTTCACAGACTGACACTTAAGCGGCAAGCAAAGAGGGCGAGAGAGCGAGTGCGGCTACCTTGTTAAGTATGCCTTGCCTGTACGCATTTTTCACAATGTGGTGACAGCTTCACACATGACCAAGACCAATAAGGAAAAGCTTAGCCAATTGGCGAATAAGAAGTCGTCCAAAATAAAATAAAATAAAATAAAATAAAATAAAATAAAAAATAAGAGCTGAACTTCACACCACGAGTGTGAGAGTAAGAATGTGGAATTTGTAAATGCCAGCTAAGATGTACTGCATGGAACAAATTTTCCACAGCCTACTATGAACATTTCTACATTTTTACACTTAAAAAATTGAGGAGCACAAACTGGGCAATTTATACGTGCTGCTGAGCTGCTGCGTTCTCAATTTGTATCATATCCTGGATGGTTATTCAGAAATGTGATGTGAATCTAAGACTTCAGATAGGGGTGTTTGAAGGTTCCTTCGCCTCCCATCCTAAAGCTTTCAGTTAATTTTCCAGAGCCTACATTATAAAAGAAAGTTCTCGAGCTGGGATGACCATTCCATCATAATTGGGGCAGCCCGTCAATATGGTTCGCATGATGTACTTCCTTACAGTGACTTCTGTATTTGAATAACATCAGCGTTGAAATATAAGAGTACAAAGTTTTCCATAGTCAAAAAATACGTTTTGTAAGAATACAGAACAAAATAAATCAGTTTTTAAATGTTTATGGTTTAGTTTTAATGGCAGTTTGCTGATAACTAAATTGTTACTAAATCTTGAAAAGAAAAAATGATAAATTGAGGAAAGCTAGTATCAAAATGATACCAAAAGTTTGACAGTCAAAATATCAAAATTATAATTGTTAGTATCAAACTGATACTACAAAATTAATACAAAAAAGTGACAGCCTGATACTAGCTAGTATTAATTTGATATTTTCGAAATATCATTTTAATACTTTCGAAAATATCAACTTGATACTTGGAGTTTAAAGAGAATTTGATACTCAATAGTTTTAAATTGATGACTAAATAGTGTCATTTTGATGAATACTTTTTTTTGGGTGCATGTATTCTACAAATCGCTTTCGACCTAAAACTATCCAATCGTGTTTTTGGGTAGGAAGCGAATTGCAGAACACATGGAACACATTTCATAGTCTAAGCTCTTGTTTTGTAAATCATTTAATAGGCTTTGCAGATGTCTTTAAAAAACAGAGGATATTATGGGTGCAGATTCTATAAGTTATTTCAAACGGGTTTCTAGATGTTTTATTGAGCTTTCCTGCCGATTATAAGTCAGTCGCCCAAAGCAGATCAGATAACAGAAGAAGTCGCTAGATTGTAGGTTAAATTTTTCTATCATTTTTGTTGAACCGAACCGAACTTTTAGGTTCGGAACAGGTTCAGCTTTTAATTTTTATAGAAGTTCGGTTCTAGGTTCGGTTCACAGCAAAATATAAGTCGGAATTCCTAGCTCGAACCGGTTCGGTTCAAAACCGGTTTGCCGCCCTGCTTTCAAGGGCTTTTATGATGATTTTTTTATAAATAGAAAAATCGATCAGATAGGTGATAGGCACATAAATTCAGTATCTGCCTGGTCATGACAATTGCTAGAGTCCAAGCACAGATTTGTTTTTAATTAAAAAAAAAAAAAGTTGCAAAATTTGTCAACTTTGATTTGGAATATTTAAGTTATTTATAAACAAAATGAACGTTAACTTCAATCTTTTGAGAATATCTTAACAAAATTTCATCTTCCCAGCTAGACTGGTGTACAAGTGGAAGTCTTGAAACTCATTTTCAAAGAGTATTTCTAAGGGTATTTAAAGTGCCTGCAACTCGAAGTGTTTTTGTTGTTACCACCAGCTTTTACATGTGGGCAAGGATGGGTCTGGGATTTACCAGCTGGAGACGTCAGCGGACGGGCAACAACAATTGGCCCAAAACCAATAAATTAATTAATAAAATATACAAATTGCGAACCTCACCCGGGCCCAGCCTTAGTATTTCTGGTGCTTTTATTTTAATTTTATATAAATTTTCGATTTTGTTTCTTTTTTTTTTTTGTGATTTTGGAATCGAAAACCTGTCATAACGCGGGCCCAACCTGGCAACCGTCTCCGTGGCGCTGTGTGACAAATTGGCTGTGAAACCAAAGCACAAAATCCAAAACCAGAAGTGCTCCGGCTCCTGCACTCTTTTGCATATTCAGCCAGCGGGCAACGAGTGGCGGCGGAGGCAGTGCGTCAGGCCGTCAGTCCGTCAGTTGTCTAGGGCGGGCGGTGGAACCTGTTCCGCTGCCGGCGTCGCCGTCGCAGTCGCTGTTGTTTGCCACAAAAAATATATTGGATGGCCGTAGGTTAACTCCATGCACACGGCATAAGTAACGTTCAGTCTGCCTCTAGAAGTCGATCGTGATCGTGGCCATCTGCTCGCTCTCTCTCTCGTGCCTCCCTCCGTGTTTTGGTCGTTGACAATTTTTTTTTTGTGGGTCTCTAAATAATCTCGCGAGCACACACACGCACACACGCACACACACACACACACATAGACAAAATGAAGTACTTCAACATGTGAGTGAAATATGTAATTTTTTTTTTATCTCCCAAAAATATTATTTGTGATGCATTTTCCGGGAATTTGTATGATTTTTTTTGGTTTTGCCAATGTGTTTAATATCAAAGTGTTTCAGAAATCGATGGATGAAAAAGCATCTTCTGTACCAGAAATCTCTAGATTAGAAACGATAACTTAAACCGAAATCTAGAAATTTCCGGTACACCCCCGATTGAATTTTGGCACAGATCTTTGAGCCTTGATCTGATAATGTCATCATGTATAGATCCCCAAAAATTTTTAAACAAGAAGTTGCTTGTTCAATTAGGATCATTAGGAATATTTTAATTTTCAGTTTTGAAAAGTCTGCGGAAGAAAGTTGGTCATTCTTGAAGTTCTTAAGAAGTGTCGCAACATTACTTCATAAAAATAGTAAAAATTAAACTTAAATTGAGTACAGTCTCAACTCAAGTCAAATACGGCGGTATCCCAGAAATCTTTTCCAACCAAATTTCAACCCAAAACCAATTCTCGGTGTCCTAGAAATCTCTTTCGGTTGGTTTCAAACCTCTCGTGTTTTGTTGGGAGATTTTGGCAAACCAACCAATACACAAACCAGCCAATACACTAACCAACCAATAGCGACTTCACGAACCCACGCAATATATCACTGTTTTTGTAGTAGGAGCATAATCTTATACACACACACCTTTCGAACTCGACTTTCGAACTAGGCTTTCGAAGAAAACGAAATCTCTCGAAGTTCTGGGACACCGACGGATTTCTCTAGCGATTTGCAAACCAACCGAAGCCAAAATCTCAAGAAATTTCCAGAACACCCCCGATAATAACAGTATTTATGCTGTTGATCGACTGCAACATAAACCTTAACCTTACCACTGAAATTGGACTTAAAACGAGACATACTTACTTGGTTTTCGGATTTGCAGAATTCAAGCTGCGAAATTCTTTCTCTTGCCTCTCCCTGTGTATGAAGGGAGTATGTAAGAAATGGCCCCTTTGGTCTGACATAAATTATTAACTTAAATGAAAGCAAATTCACTTACTTGGGTCATTGATTAACATGATGATCTGAATGTCTTTAGAAAGTGATTTTAAAAAAGGTGCTTAAAACTTGTACAATAAGTTTTCGTTTTCTTTCTCACTATAATTTTAAATAGGTCATTGCATTCCATAAAAAGTGTGCATCTATATCAAAAATCGATTTCAGAGAAATTTTATAACAAATTATCGATGTGGAACCACGGTTTTACATGTGTGTGCGAAGTTTTGTTGTGTAAAATCGTGGGAAACGGACAGGCAACCTCTGTCGTCCGTTTCCCATAATATAACCTCAGCCGAAATATACGTATGGCCCGAGATAAACAGCCCGACCGATACCAAAAATCGTTTCGGTTTTAATCCCTGGTTTGAACCCATTGCAAAGACCAAGGTTAGGTTCGCGGACCGGTTCATGGAACCCCTGAGCCCATGGTTTTGGTTCGAACCATGGTTCGCTTGAACAAAAAAGAGTAGTTTAAATTTTGATTAATTATTGCGTTGATAATTATTATAATTAAATTATAATATTCATTACTTAAGCTATTGTAATTATGAAGTCCATAAGCTGACATTAGCAATTTTTAAGAACTGCTAAGTTTAAGTTAATAAGCATTATATCTATATCTGTTGTTCGTCTATACTAGCTCATAGATCAGAAATACCAAACTTCAGTATTGAAAATGATCGATTAACTGATAGCTGAGTTGCTGGAACAGCTACATCGTGTAGGCCTTTTCAGAATTTTCACTTTTCAAAGGAATCTAAAACATCATTCACAGATTTTATAGTTGTTTTTTGCTTTCTATTGCTTTCATAAACTTCTCTTCTTCGCAATCAGACGTTGAGTCATTTAAAATCGAATTTTTAAAAACTCTAATTTAGCTAATATTTTAGCATAAAATCTCGGGTCTAAGAACACTGGAGCCCATACTACTGCTAGATCTCATAATAGAAGAATAGAAGGTACTAAGATAGTAAATCTTTTAAAGTTGGCAAAGGTTTAACACAATTTGTAAGTCGAGTTCCATCGAGTCAGACACTCCAGCACTGGCTTTATCAAGTTTTCTATATGCAATAGTAATTGTGTTTATCTGGCCTAGAAAAATGTAGTAGGATTGGAGATCTTATTGAATGATAGCAGTCTGATTTAGACTAGTTCCTATACCGTGGGAGGGGGGGGGTCGTGTGAAGCCCAGTCAGATTCCTGCAAACTCTCTATTTGAACCATTTTGAGGAGTCTACAAAAAATCCATTCTTCTAGGGTCACATTTGCCAGACTGCCCAGGTCTTCAAAGAATGGTTTGCCCAGACGCTGGGTGCGTTTCCTAAGAAATGCAGGGCAGTCGTATATACGGTATGGATGCTATACTATTAATCATATCGTTCCCAAAAAATGGCATCGCATCCTAATGGCCTTTGACCGTGCAGTGCCCCGTTATGACTCCTACCATAGTTCTCATCCTGTTCTTGCTAAAGTGCGGAGTGGGAAGTTCTTTTGGGTGAGTATCTTGGCCAGAGTGTTCGGGAGATGTGACAACGGGTGCGAGGTCCCATTGTAACCCTATTTCTGGCCCTCCACTTCAATTCGGTCATGATGTCCTGCATGGGTCTTTGAGTGTCCGTAACCGCTTGCGTCGCTGGCAGCGCTGAGCCGTTCGTCTGCTCCCTCGTTGCTCGGTATGCCTGCGTGACCAGGTACCCAGACGAGGGTGATAGAGTGCTGTTGGATTTGGTTCAGTGCTGTTGCCGTGCTGCGGACTAGGACGCTCTTTGAAGGCGTTTGATGACAGAGCCTTAATAGTCGCCTGGCTGTCGACCAAGATTGATATTTCTTGGTCAATTTCCTCCAAAGTGCTATTTCAATTTAGCCGCCAGCCAGATAGCATAAATCTCTGCATGGAAAACGCTATACCATTATTTTAGCGGAATGAGAGCTGTGTCGCAAGTTCTTCGGAGAGATGCCTGCTCCTGTGCCTTCTTCCGTTTTTGAACCGTCTGTATGATGGATAGCTTCCTCCCTGATGGTAGTGTCTTGCTTCCATTCTTCTCTCTCTGGGAACCGATGTAAGAAATAAATTGTCGTTCCATTTCTGAACTGGTATGCAGTAAGTTGTTTCACTGCACTTTGTCTGCACAAAGGAAATATGTAACTAAATATTAAAACCCAAGAATCGAACTAAATCATCAAGAATCAATTGAAAAATCGATTCACGAACCGAAAATCGAGCTATATGACAAGCTAGAACCTTCGGATCGAACCTTTTTACAAATTTAAATGGTCAATACACAGAGAGCAACTAACTGTACTTAATTCAAGGGTATCCAAACTTGATTTAAAAAAAATTTCGAAACTACAGAATTGCAGTAAAATTAGTGCTAAAGTTAATTTTTGTTTTAGGAAACGAATTTATTTTCAAGTAACCAAATTCATTTTTAGTTTTTAGAGGCGTGAAGAGTATGAAAAATTAAACGTACATTTACAATCAAATATGGCCTCCCATAGGCGAGTGTCTTAAGAAACCAAGCCAAATTTTAGAAGGCAACACTGCGTATGAGCTTTCTTCTTTTACTTCATTCTTTTGTTACGCTCTGAGAGGGGCTGAGAAACTAAATGGAATCTTTTCGTATTCTATTGCAATGAGACGCTTTTATGGTAGGTACATCAGCTGTTTTTTTTTTAAGTAGTTTCTATAAATAATAATGCTTTTTGCAACATATTTTGGGCACGACCAAAATGCAGGTGTAAGCACTCCGATGAGTCTGTCTGTCTGTGTGTGTGTCTGTGATTTTTCCAATTTGAACTTTAACACGCCAACGTTTGAAATCGAAAGCGAAAATGCCAGAGTTGATGCTGATGGAAGTCTTGACTTGGTCTTGTCTTTGGCATTTGCCGGCAACAAAGAAATGGCAAAAGTTAAATTTCAGCAGCGGCGGCGGCGGCGGCAGCAGCAGCGCTGCTGTGCGTGTGTGTGTGTGAGTTTGGAGCACTGTAAAGAGTTGATTGAAAGAAATGTTTCAAGGTCGTCAGCTGAGGCCGATTTACCGTTGGCTGTAGTCGGGGTGGGGAAGGGGAGTGGTGAGTGGGGGTCTAGCGGATGGCGGCAGCTGCAAATTAACTACATATATTGGTTTAATTACCAGATGTTGGCTGTGGCTGTCTGATAAATTAACGGTTGCATTTTTTAATGCGAACTGACAGACAAACATACACACACACACACACACAGTGGACACTGGACACACTATAAGTGTGTTAATCGCAATGTTTTATGCGCAGAATTAATCACTAGCAACAGGATTTCGACTGAGTTTACATTATGTAAGAAACAAAGCAGCCGACTGGTTGCAAAGGTTGCCGTTGGATTCTAAGCCGAAGTCATCCCAAATCCAAAGTATCCAAGCAGCCTTGGTATCAATTGTGTCATGCGATTCAAGGACTTTAACACAAATTGGCATAAATGTGTTAAACATTTATTGAGATGTCTGTTCGCTCACACCAGCCATAAGCCAAGCTCAATGCAACAGCAGCAGCAAAATCTATAACAAATCAAAAGACTCAAGCCACGAACTTGCTTGCTTTTTGGCACGCTCTTTAAACTGGAAAAGAAAAAAAAAACACAAAAAACCATTAACTGGCATGCAGCAACAATTCCAATAGCCGAACACGTACTTAAATGCACCGTTATTGAACCCACTTACCTTAAACCACTTCACTACAGTCCACTTTTAGTTGGCACTCCCCCCCCCCCTAAGCCCACCACGAACCGAAAATAAAACCACAACAAACAACAGTTACAACAAATTCGAATTCGAATTCAATTCGCTGTCGTATGTAATTGGCACGCAGCGTGGAGCTTGGAGTGGGGTGGAAAAGGTAATGAGGGCGCCAGGGCAATTAGAAAACGTGCAGTGACTAAGTGAGACCACGTACCCCAAATACGTGCAAGTGCAGGTGCAAGGGAAGGGGAACAAAACCAACGCGCAAATGGAGTTATTAATGGTCTCAAGTTAACTTGTTCCCCCCCCATCAATTTTAACTGCCTTAATTGAAGTCGTAAACATTTTTTTTTTTGATGATCTGGGAATCACCTCCTTCTCTTACTCTTCTTTCTTCTCTTCTTTTATTTTGTTTCCCCTTAAAAACCTTCCTCTTGTTGCTTGCACTAGAAGTCTGAGAGGCATTTTTTTCTGAAGGGTAATCCCCGACAAGTGTTTTGTTTTGCCATACAACCAGTTCTAAATTAAAACCGCAGAAAAAGACTTAAGCAATCAGCCATTAAT
This sequence comes from Lordiphosa collinella, assembly GCA_018904265.1. Taxonomy (NCBI): domain Eukaryota; kingdom Metazoa; phylum Arthropoda; class Insecta; order Diptera; family Drosophilidae; genus Lordiphosa; species Lordiphosa collinella. The sequence goes on from JAEIFV010000368.1 coordinate 112,804, forward strand.
ACTTTGGGTTACTTCATAACACAAAGAGGAGACAACAATTATTAGATTTTTAGAGACGAAGACTTAAAATATTTCATCCTCGGAATTTTTGGATATTTGGCCACGCACCTTAGGGTAATATTGTAGAAAGTAAAGGTTTTCTTACGAGTTCCAAGGGCAGCGACAGCAAAAGAATTATTGATGAATGTATTAAATAGTTTAATAATTTCGACAAATTCTACTCAAATCATATCAGAGCTAGACCCTATTTTTCTCGATTAGCTTACATTTACCGAAAATAGAGGAAAATGCTTTAATGAATCCAAGAAGCTATAAACTAAACTTGGACAAGCTTTGGAAACGGGCCACGGTGGACGATCTGCTTATCGCAATCAGCGAAAAGCAAAAAGCAAACAACTGTTGGTGCTGTTTGCTTGTTCTCAAAAATCAGTTTTGGTGCTTGCTTCGACAGCGACTTCTGATTTTTCTCAGAAGCAAAAAAAAAAAAACTGTTGAAAAAAGTTCAAGCTGGAAAAAGTAAAAATTTTTGCGACTTTTGCTGCTTTGACTGAAGCAATTTAAACACTGATTTAAAGATAGCACAAGGCAACAAAATAAGAAGGGTTGGTGGTGATTCTAGAATCTAAATTCTTATACTCTATACCAAAGGTACATAGAGTATAATAAGTTTGTGCAAAAGTATGTAACAGCCAGAAGGAAGCATCTCCGACCCCATAAAGTATAGTAGTAGTAGTAGTAGTATTTGTTTATTTAATGGCTTGGCATTGTATAGCCGTCAGCCTAAAAAATTTCTTTTAAATAATAATAGAAACATTTAACTTATTTAAATTAATATAAAAAACTTGGCTCATGGAAATCAAAACATTTTCAAATTTAGTTTACATTACACACACAACATCGAAACTGTTTACAAAATATTTATCACTCTACTTAACAGCATAATATAGCAAGACGATTCACTTTCTTCGCGGAATAGTGGATCTTCCACCCTCCAATTGTGAATTAACATATTTCTAGAATTGTCACGTTAATATCCGCTCCCTATATTTTGTTGCTTGCGCCAGGAAACGCCCAAGTGTATTCCAGTTCGTTCCATTCAAAATATTGAAGAACTCCTCTGTTGTCAGCACCGATTTTCCCCATGCGTTTACTCTGATCTCGCTTAAAATTGGACATATTGCACAAAAATGAAAGATATCTTCACGTACCCTTAAGTTGCATAATGTGCAGTTCTCATTTGCAAAATGTGGTTGGTACCCAAGCTTAAGCGTCTCAGTTCTGGCTTTAAAAATGTTCGTTATTATGGACATGCTATAGCAATCGTTGAAATAATTGTTTTCAGAGAGATTATATTGCAGTGTCTTGTAAATTTCCCGCGTATTGCTTTGCTGAGCTTGCCGCATGTACGACTCTCGCTCATTTTCATTTATTGTCCGCAATAAAATATTCTGTGAAACCAGCCATGAGTCCCGGTTTTTCAGGTCAAGCACTACATCGTATTTACTAGCTAGCTGCAGCCATTCTTCGAAGCATTGTTTTCGTGAATCTAGTAACGACGCTGCCACGGCATAAGGCGCTCTGTTTACGGATAAGTTGAGACTTCTCCCTATATAGCTAAAGTGAGACTGCAGCGTGTATTCAAACATAGATCCCAGCCCAATTTCCAAGTAGATTGCGTAGTTTGGAGTATTTATCGGTAGTCGAAAATTTTTTTTTATAAAATAGCGAAGAAGTTTTTCCACCTCGTCGTGTTGCATGTAACCCCAGACTTGTGATGCATAACACATTATGGCTCTTGCCGTAGCTTGAAACATTTTGTATTTTATGCTGTGGCTTACACCTTTCCGGCTTAGCAGGGCGATCTTCGACTCCCGCAGTTTCAGTTCAATATGCTTGCTAAAGGACATGTTTGGAGTTAGAGTCACTCCCAAGTACTTGTACTCCTTAACCGATTCCAGTTCTACTCCGTTTAGTGTCCAACGTTCACACCCGGCAAGTAGACCCCTGCCTTCTCGAATGCACATTACTTTCGATTTACTTGTGTTTATAATCAAATTCCAGGTCTGACAGTAAGAGCTTATTGCATCTTGTATACTTTGCTTCCAAACTCCGCGCCTCCAGGTAATACTGTCGCAATGTCATCAATGTACAATGAAAAAAGCAAGGGGCTAAGTAAGCATCCTTGCTTTACTCCAAGATTTGTCTCAAACCACTCCGACAACGTTTTTCCATCCCAAACCGCAGTTTGATTTTTTTTCGTACAAGCTGTGCAGAATATTCAACTATTGCAATGGCCTCCTTGTGGTGTTCCCTGGATACCGATTTTATATAATATAATCGGGAGCAAATGCGAGCGGCGACCCCAACTGGTACAGAGTATAATATAGTCGGGCTTGACCGACTTTCTTCCTTGTTATTTCTTAAGAATAAGTATATATTACTGTGGTTGCTCTTCATCGGCATTGGCCGCTCTTTCTGGAGCTCTTTCTGGAGGCTCTCGAGGCTCTCTTTAGCAACTGCATCAAAATGTTCTCTGCTGATGAGGCCCCAAATAATTAGCTTTAACTCTAGGGCAATTTATATGCGTAATTTTTGCTTCCTCATAAAAGCGCTTCAATCGAATTTCTACCAAATTTGCTAACGGTTTTATAGCAAATGTTATAGAAATGTTATACAGAGTATGAACTACACTAGGGTTGGTAGTGATTCTAGATGATTTTAGTGTGCTAAGCACGACTGCGTTTATAGAAATGGTCCATCACGTATAGATTTTTAGTAATTTGAGCTTAAATTTGCCAAAAGTGCCTATTTTGACCCTTTTTATGAACGATTTGGGGACGATAAATAATCCCGTTGGGGAACGGTAAAGATCGGATGAACGGTTGTCGAGTTATAAGGAAAACAAACAATTATGGGCAACACCGGTCGCAACGGTAATGGGCAGCACTTCCCAGGTACAGTGTATGTTATAGTCGGGCTTGACCGACTTTCTTTCTTGTTTTTTATATGGAGTTTTTTTTTTGCGAGTTGTTTTTTGCGTTCTCCGTAACTGGCTGTACTGAAAAAAATGTTCTTCAAGTGAGAATATCGTACTAGAAATGAGAAATACTGTTTTTACACTGATTTTGCGAACAATGTTCTCGGGTTTTCCCTCTGTGTACTTAATGCCTCATTTCTTTAAAAAATGGAATTTATCCTAACACGATTCTGTCCTTAAAAATCCACAACTGATAGCTTAAGAACATTTTGTACTTATTTTCGGTGCTCTTAATTTTGGGTCTGACTTTATAATTGATTGAATTTTGACAATGAATATTTAAATGCGGGAAACACCAAAAATTCAGCATTGCAAGGATAGACTTGAAATAAACACCTTCGAATGAGACTTGAGTCGATGGCACTGCCTATATTGATGAATAGTTTACAAAATGATTATAACTTATACTGAACCGGCTTAATGATGGCTATTTTTGCACATGTGGTTCGATAAACACTTTAAATTTAAGTGGAAAATCGTGGACATCGAGAAGCATTGGCCGAGTGCCGCTTCTATGCTCAATTCCAACTAAAGATGATAACTCGTTTCGTTCTTTTGCCTTGAACTATTGAAGCTGAATTGACCAAAATGGAAATAACAAAAGAAGAATTAAATTTATTCAATGTTGACCAAGCTGTTGAGTCTGCGGCTGATGATGATGCTGCAGATTAAAGACAACAAGTGCTTCCGCCTGACCATTCCCATTCCCATTCGAAATTCTCGACTCTCCAGAGGCGCAAAAAGACCGCCAACTCCAAAGCCAACAAACTTGCCACTAATGTGTGGCTTATATAAGTTTCTTTTGGATGGGTTGGTGCCGCCCGCGCTAACCGGTTGCCATGAAGAAGTTAAGAAGTGAAGATGGAAAAGCTAAAGATTCCAGACACCCGCCTTTCACCTGTTGCATAAACCAATCTTGTGTGTGTGTGTAACCCTTTTGCAGTGTACACCGCTTCACCGTTAGATTAGCCAATCCCACCAATGTGCGCACTTAAATTGATTCTGACCAGGCGGCAACTGGTTTTTTGCATAAGCACCTGTTTCGGTTGTTCAGCTTAAGCCTCAGTTTCCTTTCGGCCAAGCTCCTACACTCACCGCCGCCGCCGCCGCCAACCGGCAACACCCGCCTGGCCAGCACTGGGAAAAGAATTTCAAAACAAGTTCGCTGTCCAAGTCTTTTGTTTTGCATAAATCGAAACGAATCGCTCGCCATGTGCGACTCGACGACTCCTCCACCGCCGCTCACTCACTCACTCACTCATTCGCATGCCGATTTATTTTCGAAAATCGAAAGTGAACCAACTCGTTTGCCTGACCTTTACACATTAATAACGGTTAGCACATCTCTGGCGGATTCATTGAAATGCATTGAAATCGAAAACGGAATCACCGCAAACTGAAAATAGAGCGACAAGCGGTTGGTCCAGTCCGACTGTCAAATGCACTGTAACTGTAATTTTATGGGTCAATTGAGAAGATTGGAGATTTGGAGCTTTTGACATTGAAAGTTCTTGACAGCTGAAAGCGCACTTATGTATGTCTCTCACCACATTTTGTTTATTATGCCTTATCTTGCGGAGCATCAGGATAATGTTTGATACCTTAGATCGAGCAGAATCCTGGCCTTTCGCATCATATGGCATCAAGTGACAACTGCACACTAAAGATCTGTGTTGGCAGTATATCAATGAATCTTATAACAATGTAATATTTTTCTATTGATTGGATTCTCAAAATCGATGTAAAATTTTGAAGTGTTGTTATTCAATACATTCTATATGTATTTCAACTTATACACACAAGTTCTCGTTTTTGAATTCTTTCAGTCGAAATTGGGACACAGAGAACAAAAAAATATGTAAAAACTACACGAAAATGTGGGTTTTCTACACGTTTCACAGATATTTTCAACCCGCTACGTTTGCGGAGCTTTTCTGCATGCCACGTTTAGCTTTCTCATTTCTACATGCGGCGTGTAGCTTTTCTAAACGCCACGTTTAGCTTTCCCATTTCTAAATGCGGCATGTAACTTTTCGTTCATAAATGTGGAATGTAGCTATTCTATTTTTTATTTAAATTTGAATTTTTAATTTGTTTCCTGGGATTTTTTTGGTTGAATGAAAAACTTGAACACTTTTGCCCAACGGCAAAATAAAAAGTTGGGAACACGAAATACTAAAATACTTTATTTTAAGAGACGGAATGAGCTTTGAAAAAAGCATCTACACATATGCTTAAATGGAGTCTAAAAGAAATCTCTGAATTTAGAAGGCTTTAAAAGGTTCAACAAAATTTACTATTTTGTTAACATTTAGAGCTCAGTATTAGGACTTAAATCGCCACCCATTATAATATCTGTTATTTTTGTGTAACAACATTTAACTTAAATCACAAAGCCGAAATAGTATAGAGATTCCGAATTTGCCTTGTAGACAGTTATCCCCTGAGTTTTTACTGTCAAGTAGTTTCAAAACAATTCTTTATCTCACAGATTTTTTTAACCTGAAGATCAAACCCGGGAAGCGAAGCTTCTTAAAACTTGTATAGCTTTGCTGTTCTGATTTTCAGGAGCGAATTTGTTGTGGGGAATTTTATTGACTAATACCAGTTGTCTGATTTCCCAAGCTGACCCACGGATTGTGCCTCCTCTGAGAGACAGAAAACTCTTATTCATCCTGCTTTGAGTGAAATCGTGCCAATTTTGTGGTAGTATAAAGTTCAGCCTAGTTTTATAAGACAGAGATGTTCGGTTCAGGTATTTGGATCAGTTCGATTCAGTAGAGATTAAGTAAGTACTTGTTTTTTTTTAAGTCCGAGTGTCCCAACCTATGCAACAAAATGTAAGCAGTCTTTACTCTACTCGTGTCATATTTGTTCTTCGCATATGCATTGATTAGCTGTGTCCCTCTCTCGCTCTCTCTCTCTTGGCATTACAATAACAACTCTACGGCGTTTTAAGGCAACTTTTTTAAGAACAAAGAGTAGCTCTCTCAGTACTTAGAAATTTGTTGTATGTGTGATGTGAGCTTTCGACACGTTTAGCACATAAAAAAATTTTTAAAAATCCTACTTTCAACTATACTATTTACACAAAGGAATAAGTTGCGGGGGAGGCAAGGGACAGACTGGCTCTTGCCAACTCTAAGATCGAATATAGGAAAGTACCCTTGTTGCAGGGTATTGGAACATATTGCAGAATGCTGTCCCCATTCGAGTGTCAGCTTCAAGTGGTGTACTTAGAATAACCCGTTCAACCAGCTGTGCCAGAGCTTAACTCAAGTTGAGAGTCACGAGGTTTAGAGAATCACCTGAAAAAAAAACAGTTATATATTTTAAAATTGATTGCCTTTCCCCTTTTTAGCTGCCTGCTCTTCATCATCTGCGCTCTCTGCTATGGCCTGGTTGCTGCCCAGGATCAGGATAGTGGACCCGTGTCGCCGGTCAAACGTATAGCCGCCCTGCGTCGTCCCGTGGGCAAATCGGCCAAAACCACCACCACCACAACACCAGCGCCAGCTCACAACGATGCCGGCGGCGAGGAGGAGGACTATGGCGACGAGGCGCAAGCCAATGACCAAGCCGAAGCTGAGGAGGAGGGCGCTTTAAGTTCGACCACCACCACCTCAACAGAGGCACCCAAGAAAGTGGGTCCCGTCATACGTCCGTTCCGCTCCAATGATGATTTCCTCAACTCGCTGAAGCGTCGCCAGCAGAATGCCAAGAAACATCGCGCCGAAAAGGTGCCCGCAAGTAAGCCAGCCAAAAGGACAGACGCCTCTGGTGAGCAGCAGCAGGAGGAGCACGAGGAACCGGCGGCAGCGGTGGCAGCTCCAACGCCAGCCAAGGGCTTCAAGGGCAACTCGGCATGTAAGTAAACGAAATGAATCAGATAGGAATGACCTTAATGCTGTCACTTTTATCACAGTGAGCCGTCGCAAGCTGTCCAAGCCAGTGAAGGCGAGTCCAGAGCCAGCGACTGATGAGGGAGTGGCTGAGGAATCGGAGCAGAAGGAGGAGACAAAACCCAAGCGACCCATTGGCCGTTTAGCCTTGAGGAAGCGCAACTAAATCCTCGCTACTCACTCACTCACCCACCCACACACACACACACCCACCCACCCTCTCACAAACACACACACACACACACACACATATACAAGGCTAGCTATATGGCAGCCCGATCTGCCCTTTAGTTTATAGTTCACAATTGATTTTTTGTGTATGTATAAAATATTTGTAATTTTATTTTGTAAACCCAGTCCAAGAAACACCTCCTTGTTACACTCCCCTCACCCTCCCTTCACCCCACCCCCAAACTGTATATATGTATCTATATATTCCCCGGGAATATATATTTCACGATATATGTAGGTGCATGAGTATGTATTCCATCAATCAATCAAAATCAACAATAAAAACATCAAATATATATATAAATATATATGTATACGCAGGGGTTCTATTGAGTTGAAATTTGGAATGAAAGCTTTTTTTTACCATACGGAAGTATAGTTCTAACATGGCAATGCCGGGCCTAGGAGTGATGTTCGGGCCGCCGGGCCAATGAAAATCTTGCCAGGCCGCCATGTGAACTAAGTAAATTCAACTGACGCTTCAAACAGGGGGAACAGAAAACTGTATCCAAGTGCAGTCAGATATTTTGACATCAAATGTAAGGTCAAACACAGAATGATCGAAAAATGACTTGTGCTCAGCTAGATAACCTCCATCAATTTCATTCCCCGGCCCGCATTGACCCAATATTTGTTGAACTGTGTAATCTTTCTGGTTTTTTGCTTTCTGATGATTTTTCAAGAAACGCCAGTGGGGACCGTGTATGAAGGTTTTTCGAAATATTTTCAATATTTTTTAGCTTGAAACCCTCTGTCAAACGATAATAATTCATTCATTCGACTCATTCGTGTGACAGCGATGACCCAACATTTGTTGAACTGTTTTATATCAAACCGATATTTTCATGAACTTTTGAAATTACGATTAGTTTCAAAAAATGACAAAAACTTATTTCTAAGTTTTAAACCCTTAAAGTCGATACTTAAGGATTGTATCCCGAATTTTGTTTAAGTCTGTTAGGAAAGTTATTATTTTTCAGACTCTCAAAGGTAAGGCAGTCCGAAAAGTTGCCAAACTCGTATTTCTGTCTTGATCCTTGGATCGTCTTTAATTTCGCCGATGAAGCCTTAAAACTTTCTTCAGTATAAAGTCCCTGTTTGCCCTCAAGTCTGCGCGGAAGGGTATTTTTTTACGAAGTTTCGAAGGTAAAGCAGTCCGAAAAGTTTTAAAAACTCCATTATTTTCTTGGATCGCCCTTAATTTTACCCTATCTCAACTCTTAGCCCTTCCTTGGGTATATCGTTGCAGCTTACCCTGAAATCTGCTCGGAAAGTCATTTTTTCGGACTTTTGAAGATGCGGCAAATCCAAAATGATGTCAAAAACTTCTTTTTGTTCTAGGATTGCCCCTAATTCCACCGAATCTTAAGCCTTTAAGTCCATTCTGAAGTCTAACATTCAGAAGTTTGAAAAACTATAATGTTAGGTGGGAATAAAGTTGTGATCGAATACATTATAAAGCAGTGGTGTCCAAACTCACACACAATCACCAAACTGGCCAACCACGCGTGGCTGCCTTTTCATATTTTGGACATCGCTGTTTTATAAAGTATTAGTTTTGGGTTTTAGAGGTATTAAACCGCGGGTTTTTGTTTGAAATAACTCTATTTGGTCTAGCTAATCCTTCAAATATTGAAAATTTTCTCAGAGAGAAAAGCTTTTAAAGCTGCACTCCTGTCTAAAGCATAAGGTGAAGAAGCTCCTCTACAGACTATTGAGAATATCGTCGGAGGACAATTGCAGGAGTTGTACGGGATCACATGTTTCAAAATGGTTGGGTGCTACATAAATCGGTCATCGATAGGGACCTATCGTACTTCATTTGAAATTCCCAAAATTTGTAATTCTTGGACCCTACGACCGCGTTTCTTTGTGGTTTACGGTTCGGTTCAGCATTTTCGAAAGGACGCCGGTTCGGTTTGCGGTTCGTTTTATCAGCTGGAATTAGCGGTTCGGTTCCGGTTTGGTTCGGTTCGGTTCAGAACCGGTTTGCATTCAGTGTAACTGGAGATATCATGGCCGCCAGTTCGAAAAACGTGTTTTCGAGATAAATGCGTTTAAAGTTTGAAGTAACACAAAAATGGCTCGTTTTAGCGAAGACATTGTTCCACAAAAAAGTCTATATTTTCTAAAGTATTTCGAATTTCAAGAAATCCTTTTAGGGCGATATTCTCAAATATCCAGGCTATACAAAAATGCAAAAATAAAGTCGAAAAATAATTTTTGCACATAGAGAATCCCCCTTGATCTTAAAAATATATGTTCAAAAACTCAAATTCCTATGTTTCAATTAGTAGTTGATGCCAAAAAAGTCCGAAAACCCCTCAGTGCATTGGCGCGAATCTGAAATAAAATAAATATCTACCAAGTTTTCAAATATTAATTCCAACTGGCGAAATATTAATTCCCATAGCATCCGGCCCTATATATACATGATATATCGCCTTGATTGCCCAACAACAACTATCATGAGAGTATTTGGGGGGAAACTTTTACTTCAAACTGAAAGCCATAAAATTAAGCTAAATTGGATAGTTACACTTACAAAAAACACACACACATAAATACAAAACAGCCCGCCTAAAACATCTTCTTCTTGACAGCCGTATAGCGCTCCATGTACACATCATAGCCCTCCAGATCGGTGAATTGCTTCGAGTTAAACAGATTGCCATCGACGGCCAAATTGCAGATTTTCGAATCCTTGAGTATGCGCGGCGTAAAGGCGCCCGCCTGCAGGCAATTCTCCTCCAACCGCAACGTTTTCAGCTTCGGGCAGTCGGCCACATCCTCGGCCAACGACGATATTTGATTTTGATTCAAATTCAACTCGGTCACATAGAGACCACCCACCTCGGAGGGCACTTCGGTGATCTTGTTGCGCGACAAGTCGAGCACATCCAACTGCCGGAGGCCGCACAGCATGGAGGGGAACTCCTTCAGTTGATTGTTGCTCAAGTTCACCGTCTTGAGATGCGTGCAATTGGCCAACGTCTTGGGCAGTTTTGTTATAAAGTTGTCCATCAGCAGCAGCACCTCCAGTTTGACCAGTTCACCCACCACCTCGTTGAGCTCCACCATCCGATTGCCACTCAAATTGAGATGCTTCAGCAGAGTGAGACGTCCCAGTTCATCGGGTACGCGCTCAAAGCGATTCTCGGACAAATCCAATGTTTTCAGCACATTGGGATAGGCCTTCAGCTGGGGCGGAAACTCCTGCAGTCGTTGGAGTGAGATTTTGAGGATGCCCGTCTTTTGGGCAGTCTCCAGGTGTTGTTTAATCTGTTTATTTCCCATTTCGAATGTAGGCGAAGTGCATAAGGACTAAAACTTTTGACTTGTTTTGTTTTGTTAAAAAAATTAATGCAAGACAATTTGTAGTGTGGCCATTTGCTGAAAATCCCAAAAATAAGACACAGGAGGCAGTGCTGCCAACTTTTCTGATTGCATTGCATTTATATAATTTTATAATTATAATATATTTAATATATGATCAGTCTGATGATGTTCCTTGACCTCATTCTTGTTGTAGGCCTTGTTATAAAACTAGGCATCATTTTGTGTGTGGTGAACATTTTTTGATGAATTTATGAAGTTGAGATTTTTTTAATCTTTCGAGAAAAAAATAATTTCCAAGTTTTCTTTGGTGTAATATTTTTTTTTTTTACGGCATTACTCAGTACATGAAAGTCTAAATATTGTTGTAAAAGCTATAAATACTCCAACAAATTAGTCCCTTAGACTTTTTAGATTAAGTTAATGGTAGGGTAGTTTTTTAATTTTGCATTAAGAAATTCAAGATATTATTTGCTAGATTTTTTTGACAATATTTTGACTAAAAATAAAGCGGAAATAAGGTGTTACATACAGTAAATTGGTTTGAAAGTCGATTTTATTTTATTTTATTTTCTTAATGTACATTTATTAAAGTACACACACAGAAAATTTCAAGTTCATCCGGCAATTATTTAAAAAGGCACGCGCATTTGTAAAGACGCTTCTGGTATATTTACAGTGCTGTTGAAACTTTAATCGCGTTATTCTCAAAACTAAATCGGCACATAGTGGCTCGATTTTTCAAAACCCGTTGTAAAAGTCTTTTGAACTATTTGAGATATCTTAATAATCTGCAAGCCTCAAAAGTTTTTTGACGTTAAGATGTTAAGGTAACGCCTACAAAAGAGGGCGTAGTTTAATCGGTAAACTCAAACTTTTGATTTTTTGATTTTTGAATATTGACGATTTTTAAAGGAATCTTTAAAAATAAATTTAAATAGATGGAATATATCTTTTAATATTCTTCCTGATCAATTTTAGCCAAACAAAAATTTTTAAGTAAAATCTCTACTTAGCTACCTCTTGATTTTTCCAACTAGTTTTTGAAAAACGAGCCATTGTGCGGCGTACACAATTTCTTAAAAATGGCTTGCATATTTTTAAACCGATTTTTATCCTAGTAGCCTAGCGCAAATGTGTTTTGAACCAACTATTATCAATTTTTCCATTACATTTTGTGTTTTGCTAACGGTTCAAAATAGTAAATAATATTTTAAGTCATTTTTTGAAATTAAATGCAATTTGCTTTGGCATATAATGTTGTGTACATTAACTTTCGCCTACTAGGATTAAAATCTGTTTTAAAATATGCAAAATCCGCTGTCTAGTTATGAGTATATCAATATCTCGTGAGTATTGGCCACACTCGCTCCTATTTATTTTTGAGAAGCTGCCATTTTGTCAACAGATTTTATTTTGCTTAATCCTTCGATTAATTTCCTGATTTTTCAATTCTGAAACGAAAATTGTTTTGTTTTTAATCTTGGATTATTTAGTCCAGAGGAATCGTGTATTCCGCAAAGCTCTATTTTTGAGTCAGCTATTTTAACTATCCCAATTATAGTTTTTACGAATAGAAAATGTTAAAATACAGTAAAAAGTTAACTTAATATGTGCTCAAATATATGCTTTAATTAATTTAAATGCCCGCTCAGGAAAAATGTTTGAAAAGTATCTTTTTCCGGCATGAAACCCCTTTAAAAAAAAGCCAAAATTCCCGCATTGAAAAAAAAACAGCTATAAATAGCGGAAGTTGATTTGGCAACACTGACTGAAGGTGTTACTTATGCGTTAGCCCAAAATAATTGTTAAGTGTCCGCGTGAATGGTGAATGGCAAATTGTTGAAGCACGCTGCCGCATAAAAAATAAGCATCATATTGGAAATTGTCGAATTTCCTGGCTTTTTAAATCAACTGACTCGTGTAGTTTGCTGTAGCATAGCTGTTGTGCTGTTGCCCACTTGTTCAATCCCCGTCGTCGCTCGCTAGAATCAACGTCTGCATCATGCCGAACGACACAGTTGTGAAGGTACAGGAGTACAAGGATTCGGTGATTACCAAGGCGGAGATATTGATTACCAAACTGTTCCCGGAGAAGATTGTGCAGCTGAATGAGCTGCTCGCCACTCAAATGTTCAACGAGCGTGACTTTGATGAAGTGCATCAGGATCTGAACATACCCGTGCAGGATCCGGTGTTGGTCAATCAGAACCATGAGCAGAAGAAGGAAGCTTCCGACGACGAGGACGACAACTGTCCTCCCACAAAGCGCTCACGCAAGGAAGTTGTGGTGTCTGGAACACCGGTGCTGGCCTTACCCCAGGGCGTCGTGCCCTGCAATACGCCGCTCTGTGAGATGATCAAGGTGGTTAAGCCCATCATACGCAAACTGGTCGAAGACTGTGAGTAAAAAAGGTTAAACAAAAAAAAAGTGAAGGCTTAAGTTCCCCCTTCCAATTGCAGCCAATCTGCTTAAGATGTGGATTTCGTTCATGATACCTAAGATTGAAGATGGCAACAACTTCGGCGTCTCCATTCAGGAGGATACTCTGGCCGAAATCCAAACGGTCGAATCTGAGGCAGCTGCCTTTTTCGATCAAATTTCACGCTATTTCCTGTCACGCGCCAAGGTCGTCTCCAAGGTGGCCAAATATCCGCACATCGATGACTACCGCCGTGCGGTCATTGAGCTGGACGAGAAGGAGTACCTCAGCCTGTGGCTGGTGGTCTGCGAGGTGCGCAACCGCTACTCGTCGCTGCACGACATAGTCATTAAGAATTTGGATAAGCTGAAGAAGCCGCGCTCCTCCAACACCGAGAGCTTATATTAAGAGCGGCGCCCTAAGTCAGTCTACCAACTACAACTATGGATAAATCTATAATTTTATTCCCCCCTCGAAACGTATAAAAATGAATAATATCCCTTCGCAAAGAATTCGCTCGAAGATTTCAGTTTTAATTTTAACTTTTTTTTTTTAATTTCGGTTTTCGTCTCCTCCGTTCTCCACGACATTACTTACCATTACAACATACAAATACAAAACACTTAAGCATTACAAATAAAGAATACTGCTGTATAGATGATTCCAACTAAACTTAATAGCCATAGCCATACGATATACGATAATCATTTTAGATATAAACCACAAAAACAAAACTCAATCCAATCAAAGGTCCGCACTGGTTCACGCCGGGTGGTACTGAAACGTTGAAAGAAAATGTTGTAATAAAAACGAACGCATTCCAAATGCCAAAACTTAAGTCAAAGATTATCAAGCGGGTAATCCCAAGCAAAGACTTTGATCTAAAAATCTTACTTACAATAAGAAAAAAGGGATGAAAATTCAAATCAGAGTTCGCACAATATTTCGAACCTTAGCTCAACCTTTCTAGTTACACAAAAATCAAGCGAAATAAACTAAATTTTAAACAAGAATTGTAACCCCATCGACTTGGTGTCTAACCGTCTGTCCAAATCCTTTGCTAGGCATACATAAGTACACCAGACTTCCCAGATATGAAATCGTTGAGCTAAGACAACCCAGTACTGTTTGCTGTAAAGCTTGCCAGGCGAAATAGTTTATCGACAAAATACCGCAGCCGAATCCCGACTTTGTTCTAATTCCAACTACTGGCCCTAAGCGTTGATACCACTGGTCGACGAAAAATAACTTTTTTTCTAATTCAAAGATCGGACAAGGACATTCTTATAGAACTACATCGCTGAACACGAAATTTTGAATTGATTCAAGGTTCCCAAACTTTTTTTTGCACAAAAAATTAATTTTTCCATTCCTTTCGCTTTAAAAGGGAAGAATTTTATATTCTTAGGTCTTTTAGGGTCAAATACTTACCCCGCCTATAGGCGGTCTTGGGGAAACAGAGCCAAAAAATGACCAATGAACAAAAATTGATTTTTATACCCTTGCACTGGGTGCCTATTATAAAATTGTCCGGATGTTTGTAACGCACAGAAGGAAGCATCTCCGACCACATAACGTATATATATTCTTGATCAGCACGAAGAGCTGAGTTGATTTAGCCATGTCCGTCAGTCTGTTTGTATGCTATCTCCTCTTTCAGTTTTAAGACCCTCTTCTGGTCTAGACGACTGAATTTTACCAGTTTTTTTTTTTTTTTTAAATTGTGGAAAGAAACTGAGAAAAGATTTTGTAATTTGTTTTTGGTATTTGGTTGCTCAATTCATTGAAAACAAAACAAAATTAAAAATGTGTGAATACGAGGACTGCTCAAAAAGTTTTCGGCCTCCAAAACAGAGTCTTCTAAAACAAGGTGTGTTGATGGTTCACACCTTTCCGGGAGTCCCCATTATCAGAAAGCAAAACGGAAAACAGGAAACTGTTAAGCATAAATGTCTCTATGGCCCAAAGCAGAATCATAAAAAAAAAAATTGAATTTGTAAAAGTTGTGGCCACTAAAAAATATAAAATCGATTTTTAACAATTTTTCTAGCAGTCCAGTGAAAAAAATAGTAAAAAATTGTTTTTTTTTTCAATGATTGAGGTTCGGTCGATAGCCGCGTCAATTCTGCGTTCATTGAGCCCTACTTCAACAAAATCGGTCCAGTAGAGCTTGAGAAATGGTGTGAACCTTTTTGAAAAACGAGGTTTCGAGAAAAACGAGTTGAAAGTTTGCAGTTGCCAGGAAATTTGGGTCACCTTCGGTCACTAAAATGCAGGGATGCAAATCGATCCGCTAATTCCAGGTGATAAACCGAACCGCAAATCGAACCGGTGTCCCTTCGAAAATGCCGAACCAAATCGAAAACCACAAATGGAAACGGTTTGGTTCGGTTCATTTCACTGACAAATCTCAAGACTTACAAATTTTGGGAATTTTAATCGATTTGCTTCGATAAGTCCTTACTTTAGAAATCATTATATATCAAATATTGAAACAGAAAACGCTATGGGTGAGCATTAACATTGTAAAAAGTTTTTCGGTATAAAGTAGCATTCTCTAAGAAGCTTTCGAAATATTAAGGATAAGCTAGAACATGGCACAACAAACATGGTACGGCGCAGATTTTTTTGAAATACTGGGCTTTTGCTTTTGTACAAACGTTTTGCGTACTTTTTGGATACTTTGCTGAGGCCGCACACTGGGAGCGGCGTACCTTAGTTGTTATACCATGAGCTAGACCAATTAAAGTTAGTTCAAACAAGCAATACCTCTAAAAACGAGAACAAATAGTTTAAATTATGTTCAAACCCAACGGACCTAACCAATTTTACATCAAATAGTATGCCTCAACTTCAAAAGTCCAAGAAAATTACTTTCTGAACAGATTTAAGGATATTTCTGAATGTTAGACTTTCGAATGGGCTTAAAGGGTTCAGATTCGGTGGAGTTAGGGGCGATCCTAGAACAAAAAGAAGTTTTTGACATCATTTTGGATATGCCGCAACTTCAAAAGTACGAAAAAATGACTTTTTGAGCAGAGTTTAGGGCTAGTTGCGACGACATACTTAAGGAATAGGGTGAAATCCGATCCGATCCGTCCTCCACTGGACAATATTCTCAATTTTTTATAGTGGCTGTCTTAGGCTGTCTTTTTGGTGTTTTGCGCGCAAGCTGCCTTTGGAATTCCCAAACAGTTTTGCCGTCGCTGGCATGGAAAGGCTGCTCTTTGGATAGACATTTCAAATGCCAATAGCATAACAAGACCTCGAGCCAGTAAAAACTGCAAGTACTTCTTTATCTCAAATTAATCCTAGTGAGGAGAGTTTTTCTCGTTCGATTAAAAGGATGTTTAAGATGCATGGTACGTATTCTTTTCTAGCCGACATTCTCTGTTTTCGAAAGGCATTCCTCTAGGAACTTATAGACGAGTCCTGCAAATCCGACATCACAAATCATAGACATTCTTCTAAGGATCTTAAAGATTTTCAAATGGATAAGGGTTTTAGCGAACTGGTTTGATTTTAGTTAAAGTGGTTGTTAGCCAGCTCAAGGTCCAGGATTGATTAAAATTCAATAATTATCAGAAAATAAACAAAGAATACATATGAACAGCAGCAGTGGTTGCGTAGACAGATTGTTTCGGCTGAGCCTCTTCAATGAACAAAATTCGGCACGAAAACAGCTGTTCTTCTTTGAGCTGTTGCAGCGCCCATTGGAGACGTTGATGCGGTCTAAGACTTTCCATGATAAATTTTCAATAAATTCTGAATAAAAATAAGTTAAAAGTCACTTGAGATCTGCAAAAAAAAAAAGTCCATATTAAAAAACACCTCGAAATGGATCACCCTTTACATTCGCTTATACGAAAGAAATGTGGAAGATCCGACGACAATTTGACTGGGTTAAATTATGACAGTAATTAGGGGAAATAAGGAGTGAATACTCTATAAGGCATTTTTTTGTGCATTAGTTGGCCCTGGCATTAAATTTCTTTAACCATGCTCTTCAAATTTAAGCCTGACTACCCCTGATGCCGATAGCTCTCAACGATAGTTGCGCCGATAGTGTACCATGTCTGCTTGTACCATCACTAATGATAAATAAGGTCACACTGACATTTTGCCGCAGTTTTATTTCGTCGCGTAGCGCTTGCAAGTACGTTTCACACAAATTCGTTTTATAAGTTTTAAGTTAGGAAAATACTATAAATTAGCATTAAAAATGTAGAAAACTAGTTAAACAAGTGAAAAGACTAACAAAAGTATTAAGTTTTGCCAGCAATTTGTTTTTTCACTAGTTAATTAAGAAGACCGCCATTTTGTGGCCCATGCACGCACACACACCCATATTTCATTTGAGGCTTAAATATGATTAAAAAAAATGTAAGGCAGTTTAATAGGGCAGCAGCTATCTAAGATGTTATTTAGTTTAAAAAAGTTCTGGGAGAGTACAGTTGCTCAGTATTGAGGTACGTAAGAGATGACAAACACATGCATGTGTATGTATGTGTGAGACAAAATGGTGGCTGACCTATAAATAATTTTTCTTGTGCTTTCAATTTGAACTCAATTGCAATTGAAGTGCAGTCGCTAGCAGCGCTTTCTCCCTCTCTTTGGATATGCGTGTGTGTGTGTGTGTGTTTGCGTGCGGAGACTCCCGCCAGGAAGCATCGTCAACGTGGCCATTCAACATTTATCTTTTCTTTCTTCCAGGAGATGGCCATCTGCTGAAAAGGGTAATAATATTAGCGTATAGACTTTAGAAAACAGTTTGAACTGAAACATCGCGATTTGACACAGTTCGAACCGTTTTCCGATGCAAATTAAAAAAAAATGAAACGAAAATGTACGCTCAGAGAGCTTTAACTGTAGAATTGAGTTTGGAACAATCGATTATTGAACACAAAAAAAATATGTAAATGTATGTCTTACGGCCCTGCTTAAGCCTTAAGAGATAAGATTGTTCTAAATTCAGTAGGTTTGTTTAAGCGTCAGACGCTTGAAAAAAACTCAAGAAATTACTAATGAAAACGAGCGAAACAAAAAATA
Source organism: Lordiphosa collinella (assembly GCA_018904265.1). NCBI lineage: Eukaryota > Metazoa > Arthropoda > Insecta > Diptera > Drosophilidae > Lordiphosa > Lordiphosa collinella. Next base: position 130,782 of record JAEIFV010000368.1, read on the forward strand.
TGAAATAGAGCGAGAGAAAAAAAAAACACATACTTGGACACGTTTTACCAGCCTTAAACAAATTGTGTATGTATGTATGTATAAAAATAAAAGGCGTGTAAAATGTTAAAAAAAAAATAAATAAAAAAAAAACAAAAACGTAACGTTTTACGAGCCTTAAACAAGCCTAAAAATGTTGTACGAAATTTAATTTTGTAAAACATTGCACATTGGAAATGTTTTACGAAATACAGTCAAACACACAAAAACTAAGGTTAGATTTTGTATAACACACAGAAACGTTATACGAAATAAAATCTTTAAATTAATAAGCAGAAGCGAATGTGAAAGAGAAGGAACATGGCAGATGGAAAAGAACGAGAGAGCATTAGCCGCATGAGATCGAGGAGTATGATGACTTGAGACAGTTATAGTATTAAGCTGCATGATTAATATTTTGAATAAAATAAATTTGAATAATTTAACTAAAAAGAACGAATCCAAAGCTTTTATTATAAAGGGACGCCATATTGTAACTGATTTTATTTTTTAAATGCGCCAGAGTGACCATTTGGAGCATTGTATGCGTCGTGGTGAGTTATCGCTTTGATGGACTTATCGATTTTGAAATACTGTGGTGGGAAACTAAATCGTTATCGATAAGGTACATATGTATAAATTCTTAACAAAAAAATGCTAAATCAATAGAAGACATGGACATAGCACAGAATTTAAGCATAAAACGCATCACATATCCTAGGTGTAAGCTGTCATTGTGCTGGGGAACCAGCAGCATGCAACCATTAGTAGAAGATAAGCCAAATTGATGAGGCGGCCCGAGAGACGCCTTCCTTGGTTGCAAAGATCGGAGGGATGTCGTCGGCCAAGTCGTCTACTGAGCCTGCTTGTCGCCATATCGGAGGCAAGTCTATTAGAGTGAACCACCAGACGGTCATGGTTTGCATACTGATTTGGGCGCAAATGACAGAATGTCTAAATCGCGGTACATGGTCTATATGGTTCACACGAAAGGCAGTAAAGCGCTGGAGGATCTGGCTTACAGAAGACGCGAGCTTCTAGTAGTCTCGAGCATAGAGCATGCCGTTCCCCATAGCGGAATCTCCAAAGTCCAGGAAGCCAATCAAGCGCCTTGGCTGTAACAGTAGCTGCTGCCCGAATCACATGGGTGGGTCTTGCAAGTCAAGCGGCGCACAGTGGGCGATTTCGCTAATCTAGCGTAAAGAAATTACTCAAAAATAAGGAAAAATAAAAATATGTAGTAATTTTTATATAACATTAACGGTAAATGTCTATTTTATGTCTTTCCTCACCAAAAATTCGGGAACAATTTTTCCTCGATAATTTATGTAATCCTTATTAAAAGCTAGTTGGCCATTGTCGATGGGGGATGTGGTACTTTTGAGTACCCGACAACGTTTTCGCATGGGTAAATCGGACGGACAACTCCTTTGCCACTTTTAATATCAGGCCTGTTCCCATTCCCGAGTGGAATTAAAAAGTAAAACGATCGCAATTTCGAGTCGTTTTCAATTTGATGTTCCCATTTCCGAGTGAAATAGAGATCGATTGTTTTTTCGAATGAATGTTCGAATCGTTTCAGAATTTTAATTCAACTAAAGGGTGATTTTTTAAGAGCTATAGGAAAGTTTTAAAAAAAAAACACATAAAATTCAGAAAAATGCATGAAATCTTTACTTGAATCGATAGTACGGTCCATATAATTTAATGTTTGAAGATTATTTCATGCAAATTTTGACCGTGACTGCGCCTCAAATGGTCCATCCGCTTAGTCCAATTTTGGCATACTCTTTCCAACATTTCGGCCGGTATCTCACGAATAAATGCTTCAATGTTGTCTTCCAATGCGTCAATTGAAGCGGGCTTGTCTGTATAGACATGAGCTTTAACATAGCCCCACAAAAAATAGTCTAAAGGCGTTAAATCGCACGATCTAGGCTGCCAATTGACCGGTCCCGAACGTGAAATAAAATGTTCACCGAACTCGCCTTTCAATAAGTCCATTGTTGCGCGTGCTGTGTGGCATGTGGCACCGTCTTGTTGAAACCACATGTCATGCAAGTCAAGCTCTTGCATTTTGGGCAAAAAAAAGTTGGATATCATCTCACGGTAGCGCTCACCATTCACAGTTACGTTACGATTCGCATCATCTTTGAAGAAGTACGGTCCAATGATGCCACCAGCCCATAAACCGCACCAAACTGTGACTTTTTCTGGATGCATTGGTAGCTCTTGCAATGCTTCTGGCTGATATTCACTCCAAAATCGACAATTCTGCTTATTTACGTACCCATTGAGCCAAAAATGAGCTTCGTCGCTGAACACAATTTTTCGATAAAAAAGTGGATCTTCTACGTTGCGGTAGGTCGTTCGGCTTCAATTCTTGCACCAGCTGTATTTTTGAAAGGCTTCACACCTAAATCCATCCGCAAAATTTTCCACGTTGTTGAGTAACAGAGGCCCAATTGCTGCGAACGGCGACGAATCGATAATTGATGGTCATCATTAACACTGGCCGATACAGCTGCGATATTTTCTTCAGTTCGCACTCTACGTAAGCGTGTTGGTGGTTTAATGTCCAACAATGTAAATTTGGTGCGAAATTTAGTCACAATAGCCCGAATAGCCGCTTCAGTGGGTCGATTAAACTGACCATAAAATGGAAGAAGCGCGCGATGAACTTTCTTAACAGAGCTCGCATTTTGCTAATAAAATTCAATAATTTGCAAGCGTTGTTCGTTTGTAAGACGATTCATGGTTAAATTATAGACCAAACTGAAGATGTTTGACACTGAAACAAAACGCGAAACGTGCGTGAGCTGCTTAAACCAGTGTTGCCAAAAAGATAATAGCTAAAAACTCACCCTTGCATGACAAATTCAAATTCGCTGCTTCAGCCAGAACATTGAACTTAATCTGTCCAAGGACCAAACTGTTATAGGCAAACTTAAGGAAAAAATCCATCGCTTTATGTTTGCATCTAGCAAAGTACAATTTCATAAAAAATCTTAAAAAGCTTGAAACAATTATATTAAGGACTGTTAAAAAAAAAATAAAAATATTTGAAGACCATGAGAAAAAATGTTGCCCACTTCAGAAATAATTACCCATATTGCAAAAGGAGATTTTGGGCTTCCCTGAAAAACAAAATTGCTTTGCTAAACTTTTGCACTAACTTGATTTAACTGGATCCGAAGAAACTAACTGCGAGTGAGATCCTTAATCGGGTTAAATGGCAAATTTTTGCTAGTAAGTACATTTAAAAAAGGCACCTGAAGGTAAACAGTCCCCTAACACAATATTGCGTAACATCAGGCTTTCTAGGAACATACGCGTAAAGCGAGGGCTAGGTGTCCAATTTTCAAGGTACCAAATGTAATTGTGGCCTAGAACTATTGCCCATAAAGTATTTAAGCCGGTTTATAAGAGTCTCTTTGAGGATACAGAAATTGTTATAGAACTTATCTACCAATAACTTGCAGGATTAAGGTAATATAGTCGTAAGTACGGCTTCAAAGTGGTTTTTTGTATAATACTAAATGCCCATACTTTATTATACACAAAGCTGAGCAACGTCTTTCGCATCAACTCGCCCACCGGTTTTAATTAAAAGAATTTATGTAGAGCAATGTTTACAAATCGTATCAAAAGCATATAATATATTATATATTCATATATAGGGGAAATATATATTATAGTGGGGGGAGGATGAAAAATTGTTTCGATATACAATAATAATAATAAAATAGATTCATTTCATATTCGTGGAGTTGCTGCTGCTGCTGATTGAGAGACGACGACGACAACAATCACAACAATCACTTAATGTAGGCGAAAGAATGGAACTGGCCAGCGTTAGCACTGCAGCAGCTTACTAATTATAATAATAAAACCGCATAAAATGGAATTATAACATACAATACATTTAGTTTTTGTTTCGAGGGATTTTGGGATAGCTTTACTTAAGTACTAACAATACAAATTTAATATCAAGTCGACAGTTTTGGTTGTGGGTGTCTAAAATACAAAGTACATTTACGCGTAATAGGAATACAGTTGTTGTTCAATGATTTTCGATCTTGTTTGTAGGATATGAAGTGTTTTGGTGAGTGGATATAATGGGAGCAATTGGATTGCAGCAGGCCATACATAATATAGACGAATGTATGCATATATATATATATATATATATATATAGTAGGTTGATGTATGTATATGGATTATGCAAGATAGAAAATAATAGAAAAATACAAAAATATTTATCAGTTAGCGCCCTTCGGTTTACACATGAGAATAGAATGCAAAATATACATATATATGTAAGGTATATATATATCTCCTCTCTTTTGCTATTGCCACTTATTTCTGTGCCTGCATGCGCGCCTGCATTTGGGCCAACATCTCCTGCATGCGCCGCAGCTCGGCCTCCTTCTCCTGCAGTATGCGATCCTTCTCCCCCAGCGCATTGTTGGCGGGCACCATACTATCACGTTCGTTCTTGACACCATTCTCCTTGCCCTTGATACCCTTGGCCAAACGATCGCTGCGATAGTTCTCATAGTGCACCTCCTGAGTCACCTCCTGCAAGTCCTGCATGTGGGTGCTGCAGGGAAGAGGTAATTTTAGTATTAAGATTTGCAATAGCAATGTCAGACGAGGCAAACTCATAAAAATGACTCGTCAATTAAAGATCCACTGAGTTGCCCAGATGCATTGACCACACGCTGATCTTCATATCACAGTGAAATCAATCCGGGAGGGTAATAGCTATTCATAGGAAAACGGATAACCAGAGAAAGTTACACTTACATCAGCATGGTGCGCAGCTTGATGAAGTCACAGTGATCGGGATTCTCCACCTCGACCACACCCCATGGATAGAGGCGACCGCGCACTTTCTTGCCCTTGACCTCGAGCAGGGTATTGGCGCCGCAGACGGCGAAAGGCACAGCTTCCTTCAGTTGCTTGACCTGCTCCTTGTAGTCCTCATCCTCGTCGGAATCACAGTCGGGCAGTGGATAGATCTTGATGCCATGGCTTTCGATCTCCTGCATGATGCGGCACTTAAGGCGCAGAATCTCCTTTTTGGTGAGACAATCGGCCTTGGCGATCACCGGCACAATGTTCACCTTGGAGTGCAGCTTTTTCATGAACTCCACATCCAGCGGTTTGAGCCTGTCGCAGAGAGAACAAATGAGGGAACACTTCGAGAAACCGTCTACGAAGACGACCTACCCATGGCCAAAGGGCGATATGAAGTAGAAACAACAATGGATGCGATTGTCCACAATGTTGCGCCGGTTAAGGCCGCTCTCGTCGCGCAGGAAGCGTTCGTACTGCTCATCGATATACTCAAGTATGGCACTAAAGCTATTGGAATTGTCAATGGCGTCACCAAATCCGGGCGTGTCCACCACCGTGAGGCGCAGCTTAACGCCCCGCTCCTCGATCTCCACAGTGGAGGCCTCCAGTTTGACGGTTTGTTTCTGTTTCTCTGCGGGAAAAGTCATTTTATGGGGGCGAACGGACGCAACTCATTTGGCTTACCAATGGCATCGGGTATAATGCGCTCCGGATACAGATCCGTGAGGAACAGACTGTTGACCAATGTGGACTTGCCCAGACCCGATTCACCCACCACCATCAAAGTGAACTCGAAGCCTTTTTTCACAGATTTGCGATGCACCTGATTGGGTAGATTGGCAAAGCCCACATAGCCCGGCGTCTCAATGCTTGAAAACTGCAAGAGAATGGAAGAATGAAAAAGGGCGAAGGTAGAAAGTGGCCCATGAATTTGCATGCTGGTCACGCACAAAAATTTCTCTGGTTTGCGCATTAACATCATAATGTGTGTGTGAATGTGGGGGTAGAGCAGGTGGAGACTACTGAGACCAAACCCATGTCCCAAACAAAGGAATGGAATGACGCCGCCGCCGCCGCCGGCTTGTGTAAATCGTTTAATTTGGTTTACGCATTTGGTCCATTGACTCCCGCACCCCACACACACACACTAGTTAAACAGTTGTTGCATATGCTGATTAATAAAAATTAAATTATTAAACTCACGCCCTTTGTATCAGCCATTTTTGAAAATAAAAGAAAAAACACGAAACAACGAAGAATTTCACGAATGACGAACCAAATAGAGATGACACATTGAGGGCATACCTGTTACTTGTCACGACGACTTGTACGAAAGTAACGAGTCAGAGTCATGAGAGTATATCGTGATTTTTCTAGCCTACTAGCTGATCCGGCAAACGTTGCTCTGCAATATATATATTGTTTCTAGTTACTGATGAAAATCAATATCCCGATAATGTTTTTTTTTTATAGTATTTTACCAAACTTTCACAATCATAAAACACAGAGAAACAGCCTGCTGCGTCGTCAACTTTTTAATCAAAAATTAATCATATGTTCGTTCTCTGAGTTATTTGTCGGCTATGTCCGTCTTCGACTAATCACCGTGTTTTCCTATGTAACAAATACGTTAAGTAAAGTTGAATGACAGACGCCTTCTTTATGTTGTTAAAATACTAAAATCGCTATTTAAAAATGAGAGAGTAGTGGTAGGAGCGTGAAAGTTTGTGGTTATAGATAATTTTTTATGCCAAATGAAAAAAATAAACAATGTACAATTTTTGTCAAAAAATTAAAAACAACGAAGATATACTTGCCCCTTTACATATGAATACAGGTAAAGAATTTCCGTGGCACCCCCATTAAGCTTCACAACATAAATCACACTTGCCAATGACTTTGGATCTTGTCACCGTGACAGCTTAGTAACTGCATTGCTCATCTCTAATCACATAGCAAATAATAAGAGTGACCAGCTTAAGCTCGAAAGTTGTAACGAAATGCCAAGCTACATTTAACGGAATTTCTTAACAGATCTCGGTTAAGACTGCTAACAGTCTATTGTCAGAGAGATATGCGTGAGCGTTTATAGATAAATAAGTTAAAGGGAAAAATTATAGTTTCAAGACTAGCTAATCCGATCTCAGATGCAAGGCATAAATAACAAATTTGTAAAAGAAAACTAGTGTTCTGGCGTATGGTAGTCGGGGTTTTGGGGAACCCATTCGTTTGTTGGATATTATTGTAAAGTACTATTTCTTAGCTATTTCAGATAAACTATGCCAAACAATTCTAAAATTTTTTTTAGCGAAAAAATGCCATTTAGTATGTATGTACTCGAATAAATAATATATTCTAATGCCCAAAGATATGCAATGATTAAAATTATTTGAATTGAATTCTAAGGAACACTTTTATTAATACCCATTGCATTTCTTTGAGCTGTTAAAAATTTTGTCATTTCGAAAATATTGATAAAAATGATATATCTTCACTCAAAAAATAACTGGTGACTAATAACTGGTGAAAAAAAAACAAAACAACAGTAAAGATTGTCCACAGAAAGAACTTAAACAGTTTCAAAATAGGCAAATTACAAAAGGTCCACCCGTTATGGACCATTTCAAAAAACGAATTCGCTTTTAGCACACGAAAATCATGTAAAATCACCATCGCTCCCTGTTTTCAAGGAACAACTTTAATTTCATATGAAAATAGAGTAATTTGATTGCACAATTGGTTAGACAGTGTAAAAAAGGGGCCTATATAAAATTATATGTATCCAAATCATTGGTAAGGCTATTTAAATTTGCGATTGCCCAGGGAAATAGATGAAATAGGAAATATAAGCTCCTTCAATCGGCCTTATCAAACAAATAAGTTTAATTTCATCTAAATATCTTTTATCAAAGCTGATCTCGTGATTTCCCTCTTTCGCAAATTCGCCGTCGCTGAATTCGCCGTAGCTCAGCTGTTTGTGTTGCAGTGTTGCCATTTTCGCTTTTTTCCCGTCAAATCTGGCTGTTTTTTTCAATGAAAAGTTGGCAACACTGGTCCTGTCTGCGCTGAAGTTTGTATCTACAACAAGACAAGTTGTCCAGTGTCCTATCCTTTTGCCCAGCGTCTGCAATCTGGTTTAAATATGTTGTGTGGTGCTGCAACAGTTAAGCGTGGTGAGCAAGCTATTGCCATAGCCTGGTAAGAGCAACAGCAGCCGCAGCCGCCGCATCACCATTGTCGTCTCACCACCCCCTCAATCCTGTCCAGAATTGTGAGAGTGGTAGCAGGAGCAGCAGCAGCAGCAACAACAACAACAACAACAATGGGCACCATATCGTCGGTATTGCAATGGTCGTGCACCAAGTGCAATACCATCAATCCGACCGAGTCCTTAAAGTGCTTCAATTGTGGCACCGTGCGCAAAGTGTTTCCCAGTCCTACCGCAACATTGTCGTCGCAGACCACCACCATGATGAGGCGTAGGAACCCGACTGAGTTGGCTGATAAGGAGCTGATGCTTGTTGATAAGAATAAAACGGTTACCAGGTAAGGAGCAAACAAACACACACACACACACATGCACAGACAGTGCGTGAGTGCGTGCGTGTGAGTGTGTGTGTACATGTATACACAGCCAGGCGCGGATCTAGGATTCGACTTTGGGGGGGCTAAGCATTCTGAAGAAACTTATTTTAGAAAGAAAAATTTGAAATTTTTTGGTTTATTGCACAGAGAAAAAATAGAGAATGCCTGGATCAAAAATGTTCGTGTATAAAGTACGGTAAGAATGAAAATTCTTAATCCAAGAGCGAATTTGATTTGAGCCCAGAATGATTTCATAACTTTTCAACTTTATTTTTATCCGGAATGAAAGCGAACGAAGCTCGATTATAAGAACAGAACTCCTAAAAATTCAGAAACGAATAAAATTTGTCAAGCATTCAATTTATTCCTTAGTGGATAGTGGACTTCAGGTACATTTCTTTAAATGTTTTGTGTGATCATTAAGAGAAAATTTGTTATGGTACAGCATGGTATAAAAATCGCATATGGGTAGTTAAAAACACTAAGTTTTATCATATTTTCCCAGGGCAACAATTGAATTGAACTTAAGTAAGCCAATGTTACATTTTTTTATAACCCACTTCGAGATTTTTGAACGCAGCCTCCATTGAAAACAAAAGCCTCCATTACAATCAAAAAATGATATGTTTGTGAACTCGTAAGTCGCCACCCGGCACGACTGACCACCACCCATTTCCTCCCGCCCCTAAGAAGATTCTATTTATTCTATAATAATTTGTTTTTTTATTTACCTTGTCTGGGGACTCGAACTCTGGACCGCGCGGCACTCTATACGAATGACGAACATCTTAACTCTCACCGATACAATCGGGTCGCGCGTGACGCTGGCGAAATGACAGTGAACAATGAAATCAACGCCGGTGGTCGAATGGCAAGACATTTGCCTTGCAACGGCGAGGTCATGGGTTCGAATTCCATTCAAGGCATTAAATTAAAAACTTTTTTTTTTTTTATTGTATCTGAATATGGGTTTAACGATCTGTTTTGATTTTAGTCAAAGTGAATGTTAGCAGGCTCAAGGTCGAGTTTTTAATTATAGTTCAATAATCAACCAGAAAATTCAACAGAGAATACATATGAACATGAACAGTAGCTGTGGCTGTGTAGACGGCCGTTTCGGCTGCCGCCATGGCAAAGCCTTCGTCAGTACACTTTCAGTTGATGTCACACCAACACACCAAATAGGATTTGCTAATGGCTTTGTTGGTGTGACATCAACTGATCCGTCTGTCTGTTTCTATGCTATCTCCTCCGTCAGTTTAAAAGCTACTATCTTCACCAAACTTTGCACGAAGTCATCTAGTACTTATCTAGTACTTCTAATACTTAACCACAATTCTCAACGGATCTTTATAAAAATTGGACAGTTTATTTGTGACTACATATACAAAAGAACTGCATTTATGGATTTGGTCGAAAGGACCGTTATCAGCCACTCGACGTAGCCACCGGAAAATGTCTCTGAAATTCTTGTTTACTTCAGATATATCGCGTTTTGCAAATATTTAATAAACTAAGATAGTTGGGCTCTGGAGGGGGCTTCAGCCCCTATAGCTTCCCCTCTAGATACGCTACTGCGCTACACAGCGCCGCAACAGCAACAACAACAACAACAAGTACACTGTGCATACAAATTGGGGGAAAATCGATTCGCCAGAAGAAACATTTGTTTACAATTTTATTGATTTGGGGTAGAACGAACGAACGAACGAACAAACGAACGAGAAAAAGTGGGTGATGGGGACTTTGAAATAACCTTGCTGCCTCACTCTCTCTGCGTCCAGAAACGAATACAAGCACGTCTACAAATCCTTGCTCCGCGGCTGTTTGAAGCGTCCGCAACGAAACAGCCAGAATCTGCCCGCCAATTGCGTGGACTGCGAGGACACGCGCAAGTACATCAAGAATTCCATTGAGCTGTATCGACACTTCTCGAATCCGGCCCTGAACCGACGCTGGATATGCCATGCCTGTGACACGGACAACAACTCGGTGACCTGGCATTGTGTCATCTGCGACACGGTCAGCTATTTGGCACCCATCTACAAGGAGGGCGGTCGGACCGATGGCGCCGGCAGTCTGAAGGCAGAGGCCGAGGAGCAGAGACTGGAGCAGCAGCAACACTATCTACAGCATCATCATCCCAAGGCCAGCCGGCAGGGCAGATTCTCCATATTCCGACGCACGCAGAGCCTGGGCACGGCCATTGATAAGACCTCCTCGGGTCGCAGCTGTCACATCTGCTATGTGAATAACCAGAGTAAGGATATATTCAATTTTCCCAAGCCGGCACCGTTGAGTCTGGGTGAGTGTGTCACACCAGGTGTGTGGCCCACCAGGTGGCAGCTTCTGGCTAGCCAAAACTAATGTCACGTCTCTTGCAGCTGTTCCTCCGTCTCCGCCACCGTTGGCTGCCTGCAGTCAGTCCCGCTTTGCCATTGCCAACGATACCTTCTGCCGGCGCAAGCAGAACAACAACAACAAGAACCAAAACAAGGTGGTACGCGAGAGTGGGGCCAAGAAGAAGTACAACTTCACCATTACCACACTCTCGAGATCCAAGCAGGCGCTGCAGGAGCAGGCACAGCGACAGGTGAAACAGCAGCAGCAGCAGCAGCAGGAGCCGTTGCTGAACAAGCCCAAGCCCAGGCAGACACCGCAGCAGCAGCAGCAACAGCAACGGGAGCAGTTCACCATACCACGGAATAGTGTGTTCATAGCCGTGAATGAATGGTCAGAGCCTGCTCCTAAACGTGATACAACCATGGCGCACAATCTCCAGCATCATCATCATCATCATCAGCAACATCAGCAGCAGAATAACATTAACAACAACAACAACAATAATAATAACAATAACAATAGCAACAATAAGAACAACAACTGCGGGAAGCAGCCACAGCAGCTCTATGAAAACGAATCTGTGGTGCTGGCCCACCAGCAGCAACAACAACAACAGCTGCGAGGTGCCGCCGAGGTGCCCATCTATGCTCAGGTGAACAAACAACACAAATTAAAAAAGAAACAACTCAGCCTGGAGACAGCCACAGCTCCAGCCCCAGCCCCAGCCCCGGCTCTGGTCAACAATAATGGAGGAGCTGGCGGCGGAGAGGAGCCAGGAGCCGAAACTGGCAGCAGCGAGGCCAGCGAGTCCGAATCTTCAATAATTCCTGAACTGAATGTGGAAGAGCATTCCATTTATGCCAAGGTCTGGAAGGGACCACGCAAAACGACTGAATCGAAAATGTAAACAGATTGCCTCAGTTCAAGCTCTTTTTTTGGAGGGGAAATCCCCCTTAACATATCATTTGCCATATTTTGCGTTATCTTATCATTTTGGTTTCTGCTTTCTGCAATTACAAGAATTGTATTAACAAAGCGCTTTGGTTGTTTGGTTACTTAAGTTTGTTGTTGGTTTTATTTCGTATTTAATTGAATTGAACCAAATCAATTTGGAGCCAATTACTCACCCTGCGCTGTCATTCTCTTCCAGCTTACACGATCCGGGCAGCAGCAGCAACGGCAGTAGCCACAACAGCAGCAGTCGCCTGGTCGTTGCCAACTCCTTCTGCTCCTCGTCAGCCTCGGCTTCATCCTCCTCTTCATTGTCTTCGGGTGGTGGTGGTGGTGGAGCAGGTGGCGCGGGACTAGCACGTAACGACAATAAAGCCACCAGCGGCACTCGCAAAATGTGGCATCCGGCAGGTGAGTCACAGCTTTGATAATATGATGATTACTCAGTTTACTGCTCCTTCAGCTTATATAAAAGCAACAATGCCTATAACATTGTTGATCTTAAATAGTACCTAAGGTGGGTAGTACTCGAACAGGCTTATCCTCGAATAGCCAAATAAACCACAAATAAACAGCCATTTCAAGGCAAAATCAAAATTTTGAAAATAAAAAACCCGGGATGAGACCCTTACATTCTGATAGAAGGGACTTCTGTAAGCATCACCTCATACCCAGTTTTTCAATTGTAGCCTAGGTTCGCGTTCTATGGGTACTTTTGTACTAGCAGCACAAAGCGACAACAATTTTAACTTAATTGTTAATATGAATATGGGTTTAACGACCTGTTTTGATTTTAGTCAAAGTGAATGTTAGCAGGCTCAAGGTCGAGGTTTGATTATAGTTCAATAATCAACCAGAAAATTCAACAGAGAATACATTTGAACATGAACAGTAGCTGTGGCTGTGTAGACGGCCGTTTCGGCTGCCGCCATGGCAAAACCTTCGTCAGTACACTTTCAGTTGCTGTCACACCAACAACATTCACTAACATTCACTTTGACTAAAATCAAAACAGGTCGTTAAACCCATATTCAGATACAATAACGGAATTGGCTCGCCGTGATGTTTGTTATAAAACCTTAACGGTTCCCTATTAAACAAACAATAAAAAATACCTTGGTATTTATACAAAAAAGGGAAGCATACCCCTTTAAATAAATGCAAACAAGGAAATCGTGGCACACTTTAATCACACTCTGAGACGAATTTCTCAGTAATTAAAATAGTGACCATAAACAACAGGATACTTGAACAACCTTCAAGCCAAGCATATACCTTCATATACCCTAAAAAGACGGAGCTTAAAGCTAGTTGAAGTTCGTGCAAGTTTGTGCACTTGGAATTCTAGCTTCCCACCAGCATTTGGTGATCGTTTTTACAAAAATCACTTTGAGGAGTCTTTTTCGAGTCGCCTTGCTGATTAAAAAAGAGTGGTGATTAAAGAAGACTCGAAAATGACTCGGATAGCTTAAAATGTGATTCATTGAAATAAGACTAACAAAACGTAAAGAATCGAAAAACGCGCGGGTGTGAATATGATTGTTTTTGGTCTATATGTTATGTCTTCTCTTTACTACGGGCTTACTGGTCAGTCAAATCTGATTTTTCTTATTTAGTCATATAAGTTTTTTGGAAAATGTACTCTTCCAAAAATAATTTAATAAGTAGATGCAATTGCAAAAAGCAAAAAATTGTTTACAAAAAAGTCCAATTTACAAAAAAAGAGAGACACTCTTTTTTTAGTATTCTGAATTAATTAAAATACTTTTTTCATATAATACAATTAAAATCTGAAAAATAATTTTTGGAGATGTTCGCCGATTTCAGCGCTGCTCCTTGGTCAGACTCTTTCTCTCTTTGATCTAGGTACCATTTTCTCGCGAGTTCCCTCTTTCTGAGTCGAAAAGACCGATGTCAAAAATTTCTTGAAGCTGCGGGTAAAAGCTAGTAAGTTCGTGCAAATTTGTGCACTAGATCTAACATTTATTCGAGTGGGTAGTATAAATAGGATTTGATGGCTTGTTGGTGTGACAGCAACTGAGTGACTGACGGTCTTTGAGGCGGCGCCGACGGCCGTCACAGCTACTGTTCATGTTCAAATGTATTCTCTGTTGAATTTTCTGGTTGACATTGAACATAACAAACCTCCTTAGCCCTAACTTCCTTGTAATTGTTATAGTATTCTGACCTGGTTGTAACAATGTTGTTTTTCCGGCTACGTACCTTGGGTAAGTATAAATAGGCTTCAAATATTGGGAACCTTTAGCTGGGCTAAAATCAGAGCTTTTAGCTCACTGATGAGATGTTGCCGGGAGACCGTCAAAAAGTCCGTCTGAGTTACCAAAGCTGCAAATATGTACAAAATCTTTGTGGATTTCTGTTGATTATTGAATTAAATTCAATCCTTCACCTTAAGACGACTAACAAATAAACATACGTTTTAGAAATCCAATAAATGTTCGGCATATTACTATTTCGAGAAGGAAATAAAACAAAAGTCGAGTTGGAAATCTCGTACATTTATGTTACCTTACAAAATGCCAACCCCAAGCACTTTTGGAAGCCTTTGTAGAGGACAAGAATGTGGCAAATCCGACTACCGGTTGACGAATTACATAGCTGGTAAACTGGACGCGTTCTCCGGAACAAAAAATGATGTCGGAGAAGCATGTTTTTTGATTTTTTTTCGCATTTACATAGCTCAAGCTTAAAATGAGCAGTGCAAGTTCGCCAAATCCACCTAGATTTGTAAAAACAGAAACATAAGAAAGCAGTCAGTCCTAAATGAATGGGCGTATTAAGCTGATAAATTCGATTTACGATTACTGATTTAGGACTTGCAGTTTCTGATGATTTTCTGCTAGGTGACACTGAATGCTTAGTTTAAGTTATTCTCTGGCTTATTACATTTACTCAAAAATACATTCCATCAATTTTTGAGGCTGTAAGTTTGTTAGTTCGTTTTCAATTTTGGGGTTAACAGTTGGCCCTACAATCGATAAGCGGTCTCACCAATCATAATTATAGGCAATCACTGTATTCAGCAGGTAAAATCAGTAATCGTAAATCGGATTTATCTGCTGAATAAGCACAACGATTTTGCACTCAGAACCGAAACTGTACCGGTACAGATTAAGCGACGCAAACCAGCTCTGACCTACATACTTCATCGATTGGTGGTTAGCCACTGAAAAGCTGTTTGCTCTCTTGCCACAAGCCTCGGCATGCGTTCGGCTCTGGTCGGTGTAGCGAATAGCGAAACTTGTGACCAGGCGTGACCATCGCTGCTTTAAAGAATGCACCGAACCGTTATCATTTCTTCTTTTTGGTCCAGTTTAAGAGCACGACCTAGTGGTTGGGTTCGGTTAAGAACCGGTTTGCATCCCTGCTTTCAAAAGCTTGTCTTAGAGTTTTACGAGGCCTGGGGACTCAGATTTTGGTTTTATTTGGGTCTATCTATGGTGTCCAGATGCGATTGTTCCCTTAAAACTTTCCACAGAGATTAAGAGCGAAACAATATTCGAGTTTCCACTCCACTCCAAGAGATTTTAGCCACTCCAAGAAATGGCTATCAGACTAAGGAGCCTTTAAAACCCAAAATGGTATAGAATGCTCACTCCACGAGACGAAAATGAAACTGAGGAGAAGCTGAGATAGAGAACAGTGCAAATCTTAGTCTCTAACATGGAGCTCCACGTGGTTTTGAAAACCGGTCGAGAGATCATCGATATATAAAGAACACTTGTACCTTGGCCGGGTGGCTCAGCGGATAGTGTGCGCGACCGCTGTGCAAGGGGTCGTGGGTTCGATCCCGCCTCGGAACATCTAATGAAAATGTTTTTTCTTTGATTAAACTTTACACCCGGTCACCCCTCTCTGCTGTTGGCGCCAGCTTTGTAGTAATTAGCCATGAAAAGCTTCTCAAACTGCCGTTCGGATTCGGCGTTAAACTGTAGGTCCCTTTCTCTTGTGCAAAAATTAGAAGCGCACAAGCCAAGAGATTGAGAGAGGCTCGTCTTTGGCCCTTTTTTGGGGGCTGTGTCAAGCTATTTTACATCATTTGTACCTTGCTACATTTACTGAAAATATTGAAGCTTTGCCGTATTGCCTCTTTTCACCTCCAACTCTTTTTTCCCCCTCCACAGAGGCACCCCGCGATGAACGTTGGACCTGCAAGAAATGCACCCTGCTTAACAGTTCTTCGGCCATGGCCTGCGTAGTGTGTGGCGGTTCCAAGCTCAAGAGCATCTCCTCTATTGAGGATACAACACTGCGAAAAGGTGAATTCTGGACCTGCAGTCAGTGCACTTTGAAGAACTCGCTGCGCTCCAGTCTGTGCAGTGCGTGCAATCGCTATGTGGAGACGCCGGTGCGTGAACGTCCCGATGGGCAGTCGTATGAGGAGCAGGATGCGGTTGCTGGTGGCCAGCAGCAGTCGTCGTCAGCAGTCGGAGGCGAGATCAAGATACCAACGAGGCTTCAGTTGCCGGCTGCAGTGCATCGTGGCTCACGCAGTCCGTCGCCCAGGGCAATGGCGGGTCTGCCATCCTTTCAGACGCAACAGCAGCCGCCGCCACAACAGCAGCAGCAACAGCATAGAAGCTCCTCCGGGGCCATACCCAAACGGCATAGCACTGGTGGCTCCATAGTACCGCGTAATATCTCCATAGCCGCCGCCGGTTTGGCTGCCTCCTCCTCATACAGCATCCAGCACCAGGGCTCCACCTCAGGCACCAAGATATGGCAGTGTCCGGCCTGCACCTACGAGAACTGTGCCGCCTCGGTGGTCTGTGACATCTGCTCCAGTCCCAGGGGGCTGGTGAATGCGGTGCTGTCCGATGCCCTGGCCCGCAAGTCGATACGGGTGGCCCTCACCGGTCCACCGGACATACGGCAGGAGAGCAAGCTAATGGAGAATCTTCGCCAGCTGGAGGAGACCGAGGCTCTGACCAAGTGGCAGAACATCATCCAGTATTGCAGCGATAACAATGAGCTTTTCGTGGACGATTCGTTTCCACCCGCTCCCAAGAGTCTGTACTACAATCCGGCGAGCAGTGCGACCGAGGGGAATCCTGTGGTGCAATGGCGACGCCCGCACGAGATCAACTGCGATGGCGGAGCCTATCCGCCGTGGGCGGTGTTCCGGACGCCGTTGCCCTCGGACATCTGCCAGGGTGTCCTCGGCAATTGTTGGCTACTCAGCGCCTTGGCCGTGCTGGCCGAACGCGAGGATCTGGTAAAGGAGGTGCTGGTGACCAAAGAGATTTGCGCCCAGGGCGCCTACCAGGTGCGCCTCTGCAAGGATGGCAAGTGGACGACGGTGCTGGTGGACGATCTGCTGCCGTGCGACAAGCGCGGCCACTTGGTTTACTCGCAGGCCAAGCGAAAGCAGCTGTGGGTGCCGCTGATCGAGAAGGCGGTGGCCAAAATCCATGGCTGCTACGAGGCTCTGGTCTCCGGGCGCGCCATCGAGGGGCTGGCCACGCTGACGGGCGCCCCCTGCGAGAGCATTCCCCTGCAGGCCAGCTCCCTGCCCATGCCCAGTGAGGATGAGCTGGACAAGGATCTGATTTGGGCACAGCTGTTGAGCTCGCGCTGTGTCCGCTTCCTGATGGGTGCCAGCTGCGGTGGCGGCAACATGAAGGTGGACGAGGAGGAGTACCAGCACAAGGGTCTTCGGCCGCGGCACGCCTACTCCGTGCTGGATGTGAAGGACATACAGGGCCACCGGCTGCTCAAGCTGCGCAATCCCTGGGGTCATTACTCGTGGCGGGGTGACTGGTCGGATGACTCGGCGCTGTGGACCGACGACTTACGCGATGCCCTCATGCCGCACGGTGCCTCCGAGGGTGTGTTCTGGATCAGCTTCGAGGATGTGCTCAACTACTTTGATTGCATTGACATCTGCAAGGTGCGCTCGGGTTGGAACGAGGTGCGGCTGCAGGGCACACTCCAGCCCCTGTGCTCCATGTCGTGTGTGCTGCTCACGGTGCTGGAGCCCACGGAGGCGGAGTTTACGCTCTTCCAGGAGGGTCAGCGCAACTCGGAGAAGTCGCAGCGCTCCCAGTTGGATCTCTGTGTTGTGATATTCCGTACGCGTTCGCCGGCGGCGCCAGAGATTGGTCGCCTGGTGGAGCACAGCAAGCGACAGGTGAGTAAATACTTGACTTATATGATTATGGCGGTTACCCAACTCCTCGTTCTCTGTGTGACAGGTGCGCGGCTTTGTGGGCTGCCATAAAATGCTGGAGCGGGACATTTATCTGCTGGTCTGTCTGGCCTTCAATCACTGGCACACCGGCATCGAGGATCCACATCAGTATCCGCAGTGCATACTGGCCATACACAGCTCCAAGCGTCTGCTGGTGGAACAGATCACGCCCTCGCCTCATCTGCTAGCCGATGCCATCATCAGTCTGACGCTAACCAAGGGCCAGAGGCATGAGGGGCGCGAGGGCATGACTGCCTACTACCTGACCAAGGTAAGAAACAGTTAAGAAGGTGAATGATGAGAGACTAACATGCACTCGCAGGGCTGGGCCGGACTGGTGGTGATGGTGGAGAATCGGCATGAGAACAAATGGATACATGTCAAGTGTGATTGCCAGGAGAGCTACAATGTGGTGTCCACGCGTGGTGAACTGAAGACGGTGGACTCGGTGCCGCCGCTGCAAAGGTCAGTTCTACCCGTTTGCCTACCCAAATCAATCCATTAATGCCTTCACCTTTCCACAGACAAGTTATCATTGTGCTAACCCAGCTGGAGGGCAGCGGTGGCTTTAGCATTGCCCATCGGCTAACACATCGACTGGCCAATTCGCGTGGCCTGCATGACTGGGGCCCGCCGGGTGCCACCCATTGTCCACCCATCGAGAATGTGCACGGCCTGCATGCCCCACGCCTGATCACATAGATTGATGGATATTCCTTTGGTGTTCTCTTAGTATTGTGGTGTACTTATATAATGTATATGTATCCTTGATTTCCATTCATATTCTAGTCGATCGATGTCATGCATTATCTATATATATACATATATTTATATATATACACAACACAACTGTATACTATATGGCAGCTATATGGTAGTTAGCGCAGCGATGCTTCGCATTGAACCTAAAAAAGCAAAACAAACAAAAAACACTTTACTTTTGATGAGGAATGGTCGCATTTTGGGAAGCCCAAACAAAACAAAAAGTCACTTTTAATTTCATCGAAACAGAACAAATTAAATTGTCATAGATATTATGTATTGTGAATTTAAGTGTGTGTATTGTTTTCAAAATAAATACTACAAAAAGTTATGAAAAATCAGACAAAAAAAAATCAAATATTTGAATTGAAGCCGTTGGGACAGAAGGGAAAACTGACTGGCAGAAATTCGAAAATCGAGTTAGTAATCCAGGAGCATTTAGGGGCTTAATTAGCAGATGCGTGCAATGTGAAGGCTATGTTTCTGGTTCCTGGTAACCTTTTTTTTGATAATTTTGGTGTTACTTGAGGCTCCAAGTTGCATATTAGGTTAATTAAATTTACATAAGATTGCAAGTAAAAGTGTGATGGAAGAAATGAAGTCACTAATCTTATTTGGTTGCCAGATAAAGATAGATGTGAAACAAACTTTTATTAAATGTGCCCATATAGTTTCGGTTATTTACTTTGTATTGGAGCTCCATCTAAAAACGGCCAAAATGTTAGGCTTCACATAAAAATAAGGTGTACCAAAAACGGTCCAAGCCAGACTAGTTTAAGGAGAACACTTTTTAAAACCTTTTTGTGGAAAAGTGTGCGAAAACTTTCTCCCTTCTCTTCCTTGAGTCCTTGGGTTTTGTTTAATTTTATCCCCTCCCCACTCCATAAGTTAGCCGATCAGAAAAATATTTTGTCAGAGATTAAATCAAAACACCCAGAAATCTAAGAAACGCATACCCCATTTGATTTCTTTAGACTTCACCCCTTCCCGGCTGCTATGGGGAATAGGTAACCATGAAGACCCGCAAGGGTCGGTAGGGTTGCTACCTTATGGGCCCCGCCCGGCAATTAAAACCTAAAGAGTGATAGTCGGGCCAAGAAAATTTTGCCGGGCCGCCATGTGAACTAAGTAAATTCAACTGATGCTTCAAACAAGGGGAACAGGAAACTGTATCCAATTGCAGTCAGATATTTTGACATCAAATGTGGGGTCAAAGACAGAATGATCGATTTTTACGAAGATAGTAAAGAATCTTCACAAGCGATATTCGATCAGCTAATGATAAGCTCGGAAAGTCGCCACCTCGAAATCGAAAAATGTAGTTCCTACTCAGCAGATAATGCACCCGTGAATTATGGAAAGCATAATTCCGTTTATCAGAAGCTGACCTCGCGAAATTCGAAAATAATTAAATGCACACGTTATCCACAATGCTGGTAGAAATGCCTGTAAAGCTTTATTAATTGACGTGGAAACTCTGGTGTTGAAAATCTTCGCTGAATTTTCGATGAGTGCCAAATCCGTTTGAAGCAGTGTTTCGATGATCTTGATATGGAGTACGAAGACGTTTTGCGACATGTGGTGACCAGATGGTTGTCCCTTTTTCCATCAATCGAGCGGTTTATCAAAAAATGGCCGGTTAAAGCAATATTTTATCAATGAAGGAGAAGATGAAGTTGACAAAACGATTTGGAGCTTTGTGAAAGATCAAGAGAATGAACTGAACGACGATCTTAACGAAAATTTAACGTTCCCAGAATGCTATTTATACTTCGTTCATCATTTTATGCCCCACATGACCAAAAGTATAAAAAATCTGGAAAAAGTAACAGTGTTGAGTACACAATTCACATGAATAATGAGAGGGGGTTGCAAACCAGAATGGATGACAAGAACTTTGGATCTAAAGTCAACAAAGTCTACCTCATTTGACACAGCATCAACGATCGAAATTTGAGAGAGAGGCATTATTAGTTTACCATCGAGCTCTATATTTGGGAAAATGGTACGATTTTGAAAAATCTCCATTTCAACACTTTTCAGTGTTGAACCTTGAAGACGAAATAGTAGACCGAAAACTATTTCTTCGAGCGGCTGAAGCGGTTAATCTTGATGTTGACGAAGACGCTCTTTACGACGAAATACTTTCTTTGGCGAAGATTATCCCCAAAATCAAACAAATTGACCTCCCTGTCGACATAAAATGGGTAAAAATTTTCGAAAGTTCTGCCGGATTTGTCCAATTGCCTTTAATTGTTGGAAAAGTTTTATCGATCCCCATCAGCAATGCCTACGTGGAAAAAGTTTTTTTCAGTGATGAAGAATGTTTGGACCGATTTGAGGAATCGAATGAGAGTCGAACAGGTGAAGCCAAAGCTTCTGACGAAATTAAATTTCCATATGAGTTGCAAAGAATTTGCTTTTTTATTTGATTCGACTGGAACAAGAGCCACTTCTTTGAAAAGCGATGACAGCCATTTCTAGAGTTTTGCGAGCGCCTGAAGAGTTGGCAGCACTGGCATGTTTGTTTTTTTATGGGTATTTTGTTGCTTGTCCCAGCTAAGGTCACACCACACAGCACGTGTAGCTTAGATTTTTAAATATTCTTATTTATAACACAAATCCACACATGCAGAGACACAAACCCAACAAGGTGGTAGCCAAGGCTACTGGGTCGCAAGCCAAGCGACCCAGCGGTAAGGGCAAATTTCACAAACAAAACAAGCGGAACGACGAGCAGCAAACGAAATCCAAACTGGCCGCCACCGACTTGGAAATTGCAGAGCTGAAAGCCAAATACCAGGAGCTAGATGCCAGCTCCTACAAAACATTCAAGCAGTTTCCCTTGTCGCAGAAGACGCAGCGTGCTTTGGCCGCCTCCAAGTTCACCAATCCCACCGAGGTGCAGCGTCAGAGCATAGGACCCGCTTTGCAGGGCAAAGATGTGCTGGGAGCAGCTGTTACGGGCAGTGGCAAGACCTTGGCCTTTCTCATACCGGTAGTAAAGCTTAGGCCTAATGCCTGAACATATTTTGATACTCTTTCTTGTCGCTCTCACAGGTTCTGGAGCATTTGTACATACAGAAATGGTCACGTTCGGATGGCGTAGGTGCCATCATCATCTCACCCACCCGAGAGCTGGCCTATCAGATATTCGAGACCCTCAAGAAAGTGGGTCAGTATCATGACTTCTCTGCCGGATTGATCATAGGCGGCAAGAATCTGAAGTTCGAACGCACACGCATGGACCAGTGCAATATTCTGATATGCACACCCGGTCGCCTGCTGCAGCATATGGATGAGAATCCGCTGTTCAATACCAGCTCCATGGAGGTGTTGGTGCTGGATGAGGCGGATCGTTGCCTGGACATGGGCTTTCAAAAGACTTTGAACTCGATCATAGAGAACTTTCCACCTGAACGTCAGACCCTGCTGTTCTCGGCCACCCAGACGAATACGCTACAGGATCTGGCCAGGCTGAATCTGCATGACCCCGTCTATGTGGGCTATGGAGAGGCAACGGCGCAGGCCAAGGGCGCCGCCGTCTTGGCCGTACCCG
This sequence comes from Lordiphosa collinella, assembly GCA_018904265.1. Classification (NCBI taxonomy): domain Eukaryota; kingdom Metazoa; phylum Arthropoda; class Insecta; order Diptera; family Drosophilidae; genus Lordiphosa; species Lordiphosa collinella. The sequence goes on from JAEIFV010000368.1 coordinate 153,074, forward strand.
AGCTGCTGCAGCAGAGCTATGTGGTGCTCAAGCTGGAGGACAAGCTGACCATGTTGTGGTCGTTTATCAAGAACCATTTGAAACAGAAGATCATTGTTTTCGTGTCCAGCTGCAAGCAGGCCAAGTATTTGTACGAGATCTTCTGCAAACTGCGACCTGGAGTGGGTCTGCTGGCGCTGTATGGTACACTGCATCAGGATCGTCGCATTGCCATCTACGAGGATTTCCTGCGCAAGAGCCATGTGGTGATGTTTGCCACAGATGTGGCCTCGCGTGGCCTAGACTTTCCGGCCGTGAATTGGGTGGTCCAACTGGATTGCCCCGAGGATGTGTCGCAGTATATTCATCGAGCGGGACGTTCGGCCCGTAATAAATCGCGTGGCGAGTGTCTGCTGGTGCTGACGCCAAGCGAGGAGGACTATATGATTGGTGCGCTCAAGGAGCAGCTGAGCCTGGACATCAATTGTGTGCAGATTGATCCCAAAAAGCTGTTCTCACCGCGCGTAAAGATCGAGGCGTATTTGGCCCAATTCCCCGATCTGCGTGCCTCGGCCCAAAGGGCCTTCCTGGCTTACCTAAAGTCGGTATTTCTGATGCGCAACAAGCGACTGTTTAATGTCTTCAGTTTGGATTTGGATGCATATGCTCAGTCATTGGGTTTGGCTGTCACACCGCGTGTACCTTTCCTAGAGAAATTCCTGTGGCGGCAGAAGCAACTGCAGAAGGGCGAGACGGAGCAGAAGCCAAGCATCATGAAACCACAGGCCTTTGCAGCTACCCTAGATGAGCAGAATGAAGACGACGATGATGATGATGATTTCATTAAGATCAAGCGTAGAGATCATGAAGTAGAGGGCGGTGGTGAGCTCCTGGATTTGAAGTTGGAGGAGGTAGCAGAAGACGAGTCAGAGCTGGTGGTACCCAAGCGCGAGAAACTGGTCACCAAGGCAGCTCTGGCCAAGAAGGCGCTGAAAAAGAATCTGCAAGTCAACTCCAAACTGAAATTCGATGAGGAAGGCCAAACACTGGCCGATGCTCGCAACCAAATGAAGGCTCTAAATGCCCAAAAGCAGAAAACCAAGAACAAGGATGACGATGGCGGCATCAATCTGGTGCTGTCCAAAGCACTGCTGACAGAGGAGGATCAATATGATAAGTTGCGTTTCCGGGAATTGGTGAAAAAGCGACACAAACTCCAACGCGAAAAGTTGCGCAAAAAGGCAGAAGCCGCCCAAGAGGAGGAAGATGCAAGTGAAGGAGGGGATGCAAATGAAGACGAAGGAAATGATGAAAGTGATGATGAACATTCAGTGGACTTATCCTGGCTACCCGATCCCGATAAGATCTACAACAAGCAGGGAGAACAGCCAGAAGTAAGGGAAAGTTCAGGGAATGATTCGGATGAGGATGAGCAGGAGGATGACGACGACGACGACGAGCCTGCCCTTAAGAAGTCCAAGCTAACTCATAAGATGACCCTGATGGATACAGAGGCCATAGCGGCCAATCTTTTGGGTAGCTAGGTAAAGAAAAGTGCTTTAGATTTAGATTCTGTAAAATATTTAATCTAAAATAAATCTTTGTTTTTTCGAAATCTGATTAATCTGATACTAGCAAATACCCGCCCTGCGTTGCTGCGACCCCTCTAGTATCTGAAAGCAACATATCAAGTTAATTATTATTTGTTTTTTTATGGGCTTGATTTAAAAAGTTAATTAATAGACTGCTTAGCGGATGCCGATTTGGGGTCAACCCGAATCAAGGATTGGTGCTTTATAAAGCTTTCGTTCGCAGCAAGCTGGAATATGCATGTTCCTCTTTTAGTAATATGTCTAAAACGGCTATGAATAAACTAAAGGTGCAAGCCAATTTACACCTTCGTAAAGCACTGGGATTAATAAAGTGCACACCGGTCCAAATAATTTATAACTTGGCAGCAGAGCTTCCACCCGAGTATAGGCTTAAATTTGTTACAGCGAAAGAATTAGTAAAGGTATTTGCCTACAACATGCCCGCCTGTGAAACCATAACCTCTTATCCGAGTCTAAACACTAGTTATGCCAAAACTTACAAAGAATTTTCTCATATCCTTGACCACATCGAAATAGTATCTTCAAATCCAATCGTGTGTAAGAAGCTAAGCACGGACCTTGATTTTTTTAAAGGAGCAGCAAGAAACAAACACTCTATAGATTCGGAAACTACTTTACTCCTTTTTAGGGAAAAAGTAGAACTGCTAACCAATAGGGGCTTTCAAATTATTTTACGGATGGCTCCGTAACCAGTAATCATTCTAGTGCTGCCTTTCTACATGACGGTTCAGGAGTTTCAGCTAGCTTCTACACCAATAAAATACTTTCGTCACTTTCTGCTGAGTTACTTGCGATAGACAAAGCACTTGTCCATGCCTTTTCGTGTGGCATGCCTCGTATAGCCATATTGACAGATAGCAGAAATGGAGCATTGATTCTAAAAAAGCCTCTACAAAACAATTTTATCGCACAAGGCATCAAACAAAGAATAAACATTCAAGCGCAGCTAATCTCGGTAGAAGTCCACTATATCCCAGGCCACGTGAACATACCGCAAAACACAGTTGTGGACCTCGCCGCAAAGAGTGCACCATCTAATGGATCCTTTACATCGGTCAAATGGAGCATCAAGGACGCAACCTGCGAAATTTTCCGAAAAATTAAGGAGGAGGACTGGGAGAAGGACTACGCCAACTTTGTGGCAGAAAGACCTAGGGGCTTTGCAGATCTCTTCCCAACCACTTTAAATAAGCCTTGGTTCCACAAATCTAAGCTCAAACCAAAAAGTATAAAACTGATAAATTTTTGGCGTCGTATTTCTTTATAATATAATTATAACCAATTTTTTAATTTTAGCTGTGCCATTGTGGCGGCTACTTGCCTACCCTTGATGTTTTCACAGCAAAAACGCATGTATCGATTGCTATCGATAGCTTTGCTTAACAAACGATAGTTCCATCTTCTAAAATTTGTGTTTGTTGACATATCAGTACTCATGCTCACGCGGACCACTCCGCGGACCACCCCACGCGGACCCCCGCGGACCACTCTCACGCGGACCACTCACGCGGACCACTCAGCTCACGCGGACCACTCACGCGGACCAATGTTAACAACAGTAAATAAATGTTAAATGTTAACAGTCTCGGCTCTTAACAGCACAGCAAGTAAAAATATCGATTTTTTTCCATCGGTCATCGATATTTTGTGTGCAATTTTTAGTGTGAATAGTGAGACCATATGCATATATATCTTGGATTTACTACTTAATATTTATTTGGATACATTGGTTTATTCCAGTCAATTTGTCGTGGCGTTTTCCGCGTTTCAACGTGGGCGGCCAAATAATTCTTTATACCCAAGGATTTCATTGACGAAAACAACATAGACCTATAAAGCGAAACATAATTGCAAGAACACACATTCAGCAGTGGCGATTTCCACTTCACTTAAAAGTGGGCGGCCAAATAATTCCAGGTTTCCCACGGGTCTCTTGGTAACCTAAAATCACAAAAAAAATGCAACATTTGGTTGGTGGCCATAACCAAATGAAGCATCAAGACTTTGAATTGTCCCTAACCAATGTATCAGTGGAAAATGGAGTAGCGTTGCGGCTAGAGGATAAGGACAATAACAATTTGCAGGATGACATTAATTTGGCCTCCATTGATGATTGTGATTCTTTGGCCAAATTGGCCTACAATCTATATAAGCTGTCGCAAGAGGATCACATAGTTATGGATCGCAAACGAAATGAAGTAATTCGCACTGATGCAGTGACCCAGCAAATGACCATCTATCGATGCATGGATCCCTTAGGTATGGGTATGCGAACGAAAACGGCTGCCCCTAAGGCCATCTCTACCCAGAAACGTGCACCGGTTGCAGCAACAGCTTCAAATCCTGCTAAGAAACTGGCCTTATCTATGCCTACAGAGACATGTACCCAGCGCACACGTTCGGGTCGATTGGTGCGTGCCAATCCCAACATCTGCACTGTTGGTATGGCACTCCCAGTGTTGGAGGATTTAAGGGATCAGGATTATAAAGCAACAGCTGCCAGGCCAACAGCTGCACCTGCCGCACCAACTCCAACAACACGTTCAGTGCCTGCAAATGCCATTTGTCCGGGTTGCCATAAGATTTTTCTGGGTCGTCGTCTGCAGCGTCATTTTGTCAAGTTTCCCCAACATATGGCAGCTGTAACTGCAGTTGCTCCTAATCCTGCTCCTCTGACCGCGCCCGCTGTCTTGGCTCCCACTTTGTTTGGTTTGTTCACTGCCCAACTGCAGCGTCACTCCTGTCTCAGCGAAGACCAACGCGCTGAGCTCTTCCTTAACGAACTCACTGACTTTGTGGAGCAACTGCAGCTGCGTAGCACCCGGCTCATACGCAACACCTCTGGCTTGCATTTTGTCAATGCGCGCATCTCTCGAGTTTTGGGTATACCCGAGGGACAATATGCTTTGGATATGTCGGCCATGGAATCGCCACAAGCACCACCGGCTCCTACACCTGAACTCGAGCAGCCCTTGTTAAGCAGAACACGGAATCTGGTTGATTATACGGCGGGATTAAGCATGTCCCTCGACGATACGCTTACGGATGAGGCGGCACAGCGTTTGAATTTATCGGTAGGAGGCAAACTGTTACCACCATCCGAGGAAAGCTTGCTACGAAATGTGGGAGATGATCTGATGCAGCCGCCGGTGACGGCGGTGGTGCTGACCCCTCCACCAGCTACAGTGTTGGGTCATGGCTATGATCATGCCAGCGATAATGCTGTGGAAGCTCTTAGCATGAAGGAGACACCAAGCAACGCGGCCATACTGGATCTACAAGTGGACTTCTTTCAGTTCCAACAGAATTGATTGATCTTGTAGAAATCATATAGTGTAGCAGGCCAAGTGTAGATATCGAAATTGAACATGTAGAAGTCTGGGTAAACATAGACATTAAGTTAAGCTAGCCAGTTCAATCGGTTGTAATCCAGGCGACAAACCGATATTCTTGGTTTGCAGCCTTGATTATCATCAATTTTTAACCTTGAAGTCTTCTTCATATTTTACCGGTATTTTGTATAACGATGGATCTCAAATTTCTGTCTTTTAAATGAATTTTAAAAGAAATTATTGTACAATAAAAATTGGTGTATAAATGGCGAACATTTCTGGGCAATGTGGTTTAAATGCGGTAATATAGATTTTACCATTAGTTTTGGTTCAAACTTGGCTCCCAGTTGGATCATAGCTTCTGCAAAATTTTCAAGTCCTAAATCGGCAATCAGCTAGAAAGATCGGCAGGTAACGACGACCTATTCTGTTGGAACTTTGCAAACTTTACTCTTGTCATCTGGCCCGATTTCTACTGTTACCCTTTTTTGCTTCTGTTGTGGTCTCTTTTAAAACATTTGTGCCTGGTCAAGTTAGATGTTGTGTTGCTAGTGAAATATTGTATCACTTTTTACACGCGATGAGATTCTTCAGTTCCTCCCCGTTTTCATTTTTTATGCTACCAAAACATGGCTACACGGTGCTCCGTCCACGCTTCTGGCTGACTCTGGATAAAGAAACATTTAATTTTGTAAAAACTAATACAAAATGAGTATGGAAACGTCTTTGTTTTTAATAAATGCATTATCAGAGGGCGTGGTTTCGCAAGTAGCAAGTAGCCTTGCTGGTTGTTACCAAGGAGCAAAGCTTGGAAAGCCGCCTCTTCCAAAAAATGCTGCCCCGGGTACGCGGCCCAAGAATCACTTCAGGATGTCCCGAGTGACCAAAGCAGTGGCCAAGGATGAGCAAATTGCCAACGTGAAATTTGAATGTTAGCAAAACAGAAGTCCTAATCAGTAGGTGACCGCTTCGACATAAAAAAAGCCATCGGATAATCGAGTTCGCTGTGTACCGGGCCGGGCTTGCGACAACATATATCAAATGGCGGGCATACAACCATCTTCCAAACGTACACAGGGCCAATAGCACTTGTTGACGACCTCCAGGAAAACGGCACTAATGCTGATGCAGCCCTCAATGGATTAAGCAATGTTCTTAATCCAGGTGCCCACACATTTGACAGCTTGTATCACATTGCTGTAGGTCTCCGCGTCCCATTTGCAGCTTTTGATACGTCTCGCATGTCTGCAACACCACCGGCACCCGCTTGCCCAGCTCTGCCTTCGAGATGACTCGCTTCACCGAGGTGTGTATGACATGTGAGCTGCACATCTGCACTGACATTTCGAATACGTTGCTGCTGAAACGTAATGATCACCTCCTCAATAGCACACGGCCAATCCTCCTGCAGCATGTGCACTATAGACTCCCAGTGCAATGCATAGACGATTCAGCATGGTCTCGTGCTTTGCATCTCATCCAAATCGGTTATGCTGGGTTTATACTGCGTCACTGTGTCACATTTTAGTGTCACAATGTCAAATTCGTATGGAGCTGTAATTATCAACTTTCAAGAGAAGAATGCAGACTTATGGCAGGTAAATTAAGAGATTGGCGGGCAAATGCGGTAGACTTACAGGAGTACATGTTGTACAAAAAATGTAAAATCTCCTAAGGATGAATGCGGTCTATCAGTGGTCCTCTTTGTAGAGGATTGAATTAAAATTATCTTGGAAAACGAAGTTAATAAGTATCATTGGCTAGAGAGATGCGATCCACGTCTTAAAACTCATCAGAGGACTGAACCAAACCATTTTTCTTTGAGGTTTTCGGTTCGGTTCAGCATTTCTGAAAGGAAGCCGGTTCGGCTCACAAGCGGGAAAAAGCGGTTCGGTTTGGTTCGGTTCAGAACCAGTTTACATCCCTGTTTTCTTTTGATTGGCGCCACAAACGCAAAACAAAATTTTTTTTTTGAATTCCTATTTCGGTCAAAAAGGCAATTGATCAAAGATATTACTGTCATACTTACTTTTTGGATTCCAAAAAAATTTTTGAACTATATTAACGGTCCAAAATTTAAAAAAAAAACACTATATTTGAAAAAAAAAATCGACTTTTGGTTCACCAACTTGTTCACCCAATGCCCCCAGGGGCCGAGCGCAATCGGCTATTTACACGCACACGAGCCGACCGCATGCCGAAGTCGGGCATATGAGCGTAAGCAGAGCTCTCTTTGCTTGCATTCGCTGCCCAGCCGTCGATGACCAATACACTCTCACTTTTTAACCTCGCTCTTCTTGAACATCGCTGACTTAAAGCACGTGTTGACTGATCGGTTGCTGGTCAAAAGTTAGGTAATTAGAAGAGAGAATCTCGACATAAACAAAAAGCTGTAATTTATTTTTGCTTGGGGCCAATATTCACGTGGCTCACAACACCCCATCTTCCCCAACAAAAAGGAAAACCAATGCAAATTATTTTTTGCATCTCTTTTTTTCTTTTTCTTTAATTATATCGCATATATTTACTTATTTACAATAATGATTTTTTGTTGTTGTTTGTTTGTTGGTTTTCATTTCTTTCTCTCAAAACACTAAAAAGACATCGGATTTGCAATTTTGTTGTTGTTGTTGTTGGTTTGCTTTCGCTTTTTATAAATACAAAAAAACTATAAATTTAAAAATGATCTATTTGTGGTTGGTTTTTTTTTTTTTTTTTTTTTGTATAAATCATAATATAATTTGTATATAACTAATGCTGCACTCCGTGTCGTCGCTGCGCTCCTTCCATTTAACATTCTGGGCTTAACTATAGCTATTAGTGTGTGTGTGTGTGTGTTTTGTTGTTGTTGTTTACGCAGCTAAATAGTTGATTTGTTGTTGTGTAGTGTAAGAAACTAAAATCAATAACAAAAAAAAAACCTAAGACTTAATGCAGTTAACTTCCACCAGACCCTGGGCTCCCGCCGCTGCGCGCTCTCCTCTCTCGCTTTTAGTCTTCTCCAAATTGTCTAGACAACAAAATGTGGCCATCATCTCTTTGTTTGTTTTTGTTTTTTGTGTGTTATTATTAATATTTTATAATGCATATATTATGGTATTTCCTTTTGCGCTATTTTCTCGTTTTACCTCACAATTTTTCTTTACAATTTTCCGAGTGTTTGTTTTTGTTTTTCACAACATAATTATTACATAATTATTGTTTAATTTTTTAAGAATTTATAAATATATTTATATATATATATATAAGGGGGGATGGGTGAGGGGGGGCCACAAAATTATAAGACAATTGTTTAATTAAATTTACAAACTTTGTTTTTTGTGGTTGATTTTGGTTTTGGACAAACTCTCGACTCGTATAAATGTGTGTATGTATATATATAGATGTGTGTGTGTGTGTGTGTATATAGAAGTGTAACAAAAAATGTGTATAGTTTTATATATATATATACATATACAACAAAACAAACTAATCAACTTGTAGCCAACTAAAACTTCTCAATTTAAAATCGTTTGTATATTTATATGTGTGTGTGTGTGTGTGTGGTGGCTGCTTTATCCTTCTGTTGCTGTTTGCTTTCTTTTCGCACCAATTTATAGCGACTCTTATGGACAGCTGGATAAGGATAAGCAAGAGTAGCCGCATGTGTCTGCCGAGTCGAGGTTGTTGATGTGGGATTGTTGTTGTCTTCGTTGTTGCTTTTCCTTAGGGAACGTTTCACAAAGCGATATCGGCTGAGTCTTTGGCGACACTGCTGCTGCTGCAGCTGTTGCAGTTCCCGCTGTAGTTGCTGCTCACTTTTTGTGGTGTTGTTGCTGTTGTTAACCCTGCCCGTCGTTGTTTCCCCTGCCATTTCTACCGCGGCTGCTGGCGACGCATCGGTGCCCGTATCTTGCGTCTTGCGGCCATCTGTGCATTCTGTCCCGAATTGCCAGCGACTGGTGGATTGAAGCTGTGGATATGAGTTTGAGAGAAGCATATTAAAATGATGTAAGGGATCAAAGAGGGGGGGGGGATATAATTCATACAGCTTCGGCTGGGGCGGCTGCGGTAGAGCGAGAGGTTTTGTTTTAATTTGACACAAAAAAAACACACACAAAAATGAAGTGAAAACAAAACAGAATATGACAATGAACATGAACTTGAGCCTGATTTTGGTTAATAGTTCACAACAGTCCAACTCTTTCCTTTAATCTTTAGAAAACAACGAAATGTCAACTCGAGGCTCGAGACGTTGCTAGCATGAGCATGTCGTGTTTTATCCAAAGACTCCAGAACAGTGGTGCCCAAAACGCCAAGAGCCTATCTCATGGGATAAAAACAGAGCTCGCAAAAAACTCTCGACACTTTCAACGTGTCGGCAAAAAACAGTTTGGTTACGGACACAGCGAAAACAGAGAGTGAAAGACAGTTTCAGTTCTGTTTTTGCTCAATTCTGTTGCGCTCAGAGCAAAAACCGCATTTTTCGTTCCAGTTTCTCTCCTGTCTTTCACTGACGCTTTTGCTTGTATTATTGCTTGTATTTTTTCGGACCAACGATATCACTGGTTAAACATGTTTTCGGAACGGTTGAGAACTATAGAAAAGTTTGACTGATTGTGTTGTTTGAAAAAAAAAAAAAACAATTGTAAAAACAAATTGTAAATGATAAAATAAATGAAACACAAAGAAATGTGCATACATATTCTAACAAACGAAAATTAATCAAATATTTGTGCATGACAATAACAAAACAAATGCCGTAACAAAATTAATGATAATAAATGTCACAAACGGGTTAATAATGCATATGCGTGTGTGTTTTTGTATGTGTGTGTGTTGTTGTGGTGCTAGGCCAATTTTCCCCTCTCTCCATTAATTGCTCTCGCAGCAGCAGCCCAACCGAGGCTTGCTAGCCATCTCACTCTAACTCATACTTACGCAAAGATGTTAGCAGCCGCTGGAGCACCGGCGTTAAATTGAAACGGTGCATTCGAGTTTGGCGTGGACTGTAAAAAGATATATTTTTTTTGGATATTTTTGTTGATATTTGGTCAAATTTTGAAAGCTTAAGTATTTTGAAGTAAAGTGGTGATGATGATTGGTGTTGGGGGTGAAGTTGAAAGTGGCCGTCGTTTTGGATGGGGAAATTATTTACAAATCAAAAGAGAGATATGATGTGTGTGCGTGTTTGATGTGCATGGTGGATTAGGCAAGGTAAGGCAAGATTAAGGGAAGTTTTCTCGTGTTCCTGTTTTTGCAAAACTAGCGTGAGCTATGCAAATGCGTAAAATCCACCTAGATTTGCAAAAGCAGGAACATGAAAAAAACGGGCCTAAGACTTCAATATAGAGTGGAACTGATTCTTATTGGAATATTTTGTCACTTTATTTGTAATTATGTCAAATTCAATTCATTATAGACCAGGGATGCAAAACGGTTCTGAACCGAACTGCTAATTCCAGCTGATAAACCGAACCGCAAACCGAACCGGCGTCTTTTTGAAAATGTTGAACCGAACCGAAAACCACAAATGAAAACGGTTTGAACCGGAACAGAGCCCTATATTTCAAATATTGAAGCTAAAGTTCGGGGAAAGGACACTATAGGTGAGCTTTAATATTTTAAAAAGTTTTTCGATATAAAATAGCTTTCACTGAGAAAATTTTCAATTACTTTCTGAACAGATTTAAGGACATTTCAGAATGGGCTTAAAGGGTTAAGATTCGGTAGAATTAGGGGCGATCCTAGAACAAAAAGAAGACTTCAAAAGCCCGGAAAAATGACTTTCAGAACCGATTTTAGGGTACGTTGCTACGATATACTTAAGGAATGGCTTTAAGAGTTGGGATAGGGTAAAATTAAAGTCGATCCAAGAAAATAATGAAGTTTTTTGAAACGTTTTCGGACTGCTTTACCTTCGAAACTTCGGAAAAAATACCTTTCCTGACACTTTTTAAGAAGGATTTTTATTGTTTTTAATATTTTTTTAATGTTAAATCTAGATGGATTTGGCTTACTTTCTTTTTGCAATCTAGTTCTAAGAACCATAAAGAATCAATCAAAATAAAGTAAAATTTTACCATTTTTTGCAAAATAAGTGGAAAAATGTGAGTCTTTTTACTATGTAAAAACACTTTCTTGACATACTGTACATATGTATATCGATTTATATTTTGAATTTTAACCTTGCCTCACCTTGTTAGTGCCTCATGCCGTTGTGTGTTTTGTGTGTGTGTGTGTGTCTGGTTAAGTTTTCAAAACAGTGCTTGTCAAACATAGACCATAGCGGTAAGAGAAAAAGTAAAAACATGCAGCCAGCACCATTTAACATTTAAAAGAGAACCAATCAAACAGTTTGACAAGCACTGTGCTAACACACATACATACATACAGAGAAAGAGGGAGAGAGAGGATAGAGAGAGAGTTGCATGCCAGTTTAATGTCAATGCTAATTATGTTAATGAGTATATATGAGTAAATCTATCTGTATGTGTGTAAATGAATGTGGTATATATATATATTTGTCATTGGCCAAGTTTTGGTTGTTTTTTTTTTGTTTGGTTTACCTGCATTTGCGTCGGTGGTGGCCCCGTGGCGGTAAAATTAAACATGGTCGAGGGATTTGAGGACGTTGGAGGAGCGGTAGTGCCACCGATTGCCGTGGAAGGACTTGAAGTGGCACCAGCAAACTGGAAAACTCGCTGCTGTGTTGTTGCAAATGCCTTTTTACACATATATATATATATAATACAGTTTCAAGATCAAAGAGCAACAGTAAACAACATCAAGAGATTTTTCAAGGCATCAAGAGATTTTTGTATAGAGGAGAAAAGAGAGAAATCAAATGGAAAAAAGAGAAAAGAAAAAATTATAAGAAACCTTTGGATAAAACGGTGTCCAATGTGTGTGTGTGTGTGTGTGTAAATTAACATGCAATTAATAATAATAAAATTCTACAGCAAAACTACAAACTAAGTGAAAAGTAGAACTTATGGAAAATGTGTGGTGAAAAGGATTCAGTTTTTGGTTATACTCACATCGCTGGTTGTGGGTGCGGCAGCTGGGGCTGTTCCTCCTGTTGCATTGGCCGTAAAATTGAAGGCGGCCGTTTGAGGAGGAGAGGTCTGGACAGCACCACCCGTAAAATTGAAAGCAGGCTTAACAGACGCCGCATTGGAGGTGGCACCAAAATTGAAGGGACCGGGAGTGGGCTAAGAGAAAGGGGAAATTAGTTTCGAACTCGAATTTCACTCTGAGCGAGCGACTTCTTTTCATTTTATAGTTTAACAATAATGTTCTGTCTAACTTTAAAGGGTCCTGCTTAGGAACGACAATAAATTATTTTTAATTACAAACAAGGATTGAGAGGAAATAATATGAGAGTACTTATTAGTTTAGACCAGGGGTGCCCGCGCTATATGCGCATGAGGCGCATGTGTTGTTGGTTTGCGCGAAGGCTTATGGCATGCGCATAGGACTAGCGCAAAACGAGATTGCAACAACAACTTCGTATGTTCTCTTTCTCTCCTATGCTCTCGCGAAATTAAAGGCATCAACAATACGTATGCACTCGCTTATTTTGCAATAGGAATTCACCGGTTTTCTCTTCCGATTTCTTGTGGTTGTTTCTGATTTCGGTTTTTTGTTTGTTTGAGTAAGAGCGCACCCATATGAGGCAGTTGGGCACCTCTGGTTTAGACAAAGGTAACGGAAGGGTTCGTGATGAGCGTAGTTCGTCAGACAAAGCGATAGAGTCAATTTCCCCTTATAAGAGTTTATAAATAAAAAGTACACTGTGGCAAGTACGGCGGTTCTTAAGAGAAGGCAGGTCGATAAGGCGTAATCTATCCTCATAAGGAGGAAGATGGGTGGTAGGATCCCAATTTAACCCATTTTATGCCGCTGTTCGACTAGTCGAACAACAAAATTGGCTATTTAGAAAAATTTTTCTCTAGGATCTAGGATCCACGGAACATGTTCAGAAAAATTAAGCAAAATGTTCACTTCAAAGATAATGACAGCCTGGATCGTAGCGGCAAATATACAAAAGTCCGCCCACTCTTTGGAATATAAACAACAAATTTATGCAATTTGGTGTTTTTGAAGAACAATTGTCTTGTGATGAGCAAATGTTACCATATTTTGGCATTCGGCATAGCTGCAAAATGTGTTTGAAGAACAAACCAATTAAATTTGGATATAAGTACTGGTGCTTGGTGGCTTCTACTGGATATATCTTTCGGATGATACCCTATGGTGGTGCTTCGAATACCTATGATAAAAATATTGGATTAGGAGCATCTGTGGTTATGGATATGGCAGCCCTTCCGGCATCAACTATATTTTGACAACTATTTTACATCACACTACACGTATATGCTCCACTCGGACTGTGCGGAGCAATCGTCTTAGCAAACCAGCTCCAGAGTTGAAGACGGAAGAAGAATTGCCTAAAGGTAACGAAATTTGACATTCATATTGCAATTGTTTCATTTTCATGTATGCTATTTAGGTGAATTTCATGCTCAGTTCGACCAAGCCAATCAAATTTGTTGCTGTCGTTGGCAAGACAAGCGTGGGGGGGGACTTTGCTCTCGAACTTTACCGGTGCTTACCCACAACAGAATGGACAGCCTGGGGAAGTCATAGTGCAGCCACCCAAATTAATTGGCAACTATAACAATTATATGGGAGGTGTCGACTTTCGCGACAATGCGGTGTCGAATTATCGCATCTCGATAAGATCGAAGAAGTGGTGGTGGCCTCTTTGGTTAGCTTTTCTTGAATCTTCAACATCTTCAAACTCGTAAGGTTGATTTCGACTAAAAGTCATACATTTACACTTGCTGAGATTAAGAGGAAGGCTATTAACCGAGCACCAGGCGTGAAGAGAGTTTAAATCGTATTGAAGGAGGAGAGGAGACGCAGGGTCATTATACGATAAGCAAAGTTTGAGGTCATCGGTATACATCAGTGCATGCGAATGGGATAAACCTTCCGGGATATCATTTATGAAAAGGTTAAATAATAAGGGCCCCAAATGACTACCTTGGGAAACCCTCGATAGAATCCTAATGGACCTGGATAGAATTAGATTGAAACGGACGCGTTCAAAACGATTGCTTAAATACGCCTTGATCCAGTTGAGAAGGATTGGAGGAAAGTCGAGCAAACCCAATTTATGTACTAAAAGCACATGATTGACTGAGTCAAAAGCCTTGCTGAAATCAGAATAAACTTATTGACAAATCCTTTCTTAACTCAAGTAAACTTGTAGATATAGAGCTTCTTCTTCATGAAACCATGTTGAGATTTGGATATTATCGAGCGACAATAATGCTGGGAAGGTCATGATCTTTTCAAAGAGCTTAGGAATGTCCGATAGTTTCGTAACATACCTGTAGTTCGAAACGATTGACTTTGATCTCTTTTTATGAATAGGAATGATATAAGATTCCTTCCAAAGACTAGGGAAATCTCCAAGTTGAAGAGATAAGTTGAGCTAAGTTAAGGAGTCGGTACAATATTTCAACACACAGCTGGCAACTTTGTCAGGACCAAGACTGAAAGACGACTTGAGTGAACGCAAGCTAGATAACATGACATCGGTTCCTACTAACGGACATACAATGTTGTTGGAGCTAGTCACAGGATAAGAATAATTAGAGACAAAATTATTAGAAGATGCGGAGTAGCATCGTTGAAAAAATGATGCAAATAGATTGGAAATATCAGAGTTGTTATCTGAGGATCTTCTTTTAGCATTAACAAAATTGTAGAACATCTTTGGGTCCTCCTGAAAGCTCATCTTACAACTGACCAAGTAGTCCTTATAGCATTCAGAGTTTAGAACAGACATAAACTTAGATCGCGCCACCGAATATTTGGCAAAATCCAAAGCCTGTCCCTGGTTTAAACCATAACTTAGATCGGCCACCGATATTTGGCAAAATCTTTTTTTTCAAACTTACCGTTGCGTTTACAGTTGCAGGGGCTCCAAAATTAAATGCTGGCTTGACTGCGACTGGTAGCGACGACGTGGTGGCCGCCACCGCCGGCGCTGTTTGCATACCAAATCCACCCCCACCAAAGGCGGGAACTGGGGCTGCTGCATTGGTTGTGACACTGCCGAAGATATTGGTAGCTGGATTGGGCGTAGGATTAGCTGCAGCAGGGGCAGTCACATTGCTCTGGCTGGCAGCTGGAGTTGTAGCGGGACTTCCAAATGGATTGCTAATATTGCCAAAGACCGAGGCGAGTGGATTATTATTGCCAGCGGCTGCTGCTGCTGCTGCTGAAGTGGAGGCTGCGGAACCAAAAGGACCCACAGAAGAGATGGATGGTGCAAGACTGCTGCTGCTTCCGAAAACGGAACTGCCAAAGACCTGAGTTGGTGCCGGTGTTGATGTTGTTAACGAGGACGAGGAGGACACAACGGCTGTTGTGGTGCCACTGCCACCATTGCTGGGCCAACCAAAGCTGGGTGAACTTGTGGCCTGAGCCAGGCCAAATGTGAAGGGTTTGCTGGTGGTAGCTTGACTTGTGGGGGGATCGGCAGCCTTCTTGTCGCCAAAACTAAATATTAGAGGTGTGGTGGAGGTGTTAGTGGTGGAGGTGCTAGTGCTAGTGGTGCTGCTGCTGTTGCTAGTCACTGCTGCTCCAAAAATGGAGTTGACTGTGGGAGCTGTAGCTGGTGGAGCTGGGGCAGCTGTTGTCTGGCCAAAGATAAAGCTCTTGGACGCAGCGGGAGCTGGAACTGCAGCTGGAGCAGTAGTGGTGCTGCCAAAGGCAAAGAGACTTGTAGAGGGAGCTGTGGCGACTGTACCGATTTTGCTAGCTGACCCAAAGATGAGTCCACCTGCCTCCGTTTTGGCTGGCAGCGGCGTGGTGCTGCTGCTTACGCCTCCTCCTCCTCCTCCTCCTCCAGCGGCTGCAGCTGGTGTGGGTGTAAAATTGAACATGGGCTTCATCACGGAACTGCTGCTGGTGCTGGTGCTAGTGCTGCTGCTGCTAATGCTAGTGGTGCTAGGCGTGGAGCTGGACACCGTCGAAGAAGAGGATGAGACGGCAGCAGAGGTTGTGCCAAATGTAAACAGATTGCTGACACTGGCCGCAGCCGTCGTGGTGGCGGTGGACATGGCCACCGTAGTGGTCGTGGTGCTAGGAGCCTTAAATACAAAGTTCGCTCCCAATCCTGTGGTTGAAGTGGCTGCCGACATGGTTTCCTTAAAGCTGACCATTTTGGCTGGTGTCGTCGTCGTCTCCTCCTTGCTGGATTCCACTTTGGCATCGGCCACATCATTGGCCTTGACAAATCCAAAAGTAAACTGATTACCGGCAGCTGCCGGTGCCACCGTGGCGGTTGGTTTAATGACCATCTCCTCCTTGGCCTTTGAAAAACCAAATTTAAACTTGGGCACCACCGCTGAAGTGGAATTGTCTGAGGAGTTGCTGGTCTGCGGAATGCTTGTGCCCGGCTTCAATTGGTCACAGCAAACGCATTTCTGGCGCGACATATCATTCTGGGCCATGCAGGCTTCACAGTTCCATTTGCTGGCCTTTTGGCTAGCCACCAGCTGCTGGAAACCTGCATCCATTTTGGGATTGCTGCTGCATGAGAACAAACTGATTGCGGCGGCATTGGCACTTGTTGTTGCTTGAGGATTACGTGTCTGACAGGCCATGCACTCGGCGGCAGCGGATTGATTCACTATCAGACATGTTTGGCACTCCCATGTGTTGGCCTTGGGCTTAAAGGCCTGTCCAAAGCCAGAAGAGGCGACGACGCTGGTTGGCTGGGCTGATGATTTGCGTGGCGTTTCGCAGGCAATGCATTTGGTGGCCTCCGACTTATTGGACAACATGCAGGCATCGCATTCCCATTCTGTGGACGATTTCTTGAACTGCTGACCAAATCCTGAGCTGATGATGGGCAGGGGGGTAGGCGGCGGCACAGACATTGGTTTGGAAGCTCCTGGTTTGGGCGTCTCACAGGCTACGCATTTGGTACACTCCTCCTGGTTTCTGATCATGCACACATCACATTCCCATTCTTTAGAGGATTTCTTAAATTGCTGACCAAATCCTGAGCCACCATTGATGGCTGTGGCTGTGGCTGCTGCTGTGGGGTTGCACCTTTCTAGTTTGGCCGGCGGTGAAAACAAAAACTTGGGTCTGATGCACTTACTCTGAGTGTTGAGTGGAGTGGAAGAACCCTCCAATTGTAGCGGCTGATCAAATCTAAAGCAGAGCTTTGGCTTGGGAGCTGCCGGCAGAGGTTTAGCTAAAGCTTTGGGCGGCTGGGTGGGTGGTTTGATGACCAAATCAAATTTGGGTGTATTGGCCATCTGCGGGAAGGTGATCTGTGGCAAGTCCAGGGGCTTAGGTGCCATTTCCTGCTCCTCGCGTGGTTCCTTGCGCGTTTGATGCGACAGACGAGAGCGCATTTTGTTGGTATGACTGAGTGCAGGAGGCGGCTGGTCCACAGCTGCTGCAGTGGCAGCTGGAGGAGCTTGTTTTACCACCACTGGCGTCGTCGTCTTTTGAACCTGCCGCTGCTGTTGCACCAGTTCGCGCGAGCTCTGCGTCACCCTATGCAGACGGCGTCGCTCCAGCAGCTGCTGCATGGTGGGCACCAGCAGCTTATTTGAACGCATCTCTGTCAACTCTGAGTTAGCTGTGGGTGTGGCGGAGGAGCTGGGATTGTTGGTAAAGGGATTATTATTTGTGGGTCGTGTGTAGGGCGTGGCCTGTTGTCCGCGCTGCAGGCGCGAGGCCTGATGCTCCTTGAGTGTGCTGCCCATGCGTTTGGCATCAATCAGTGGCGTCGAGTAGCTGTCCAGCAGGAGTAGAATGCGACGTGCTGTGTGAGAGAGACCAGGATTATCGGAGGCGCTGGGGGCGATGCCACTGCTGCTGCTCTGATTAGGACGCATTTGCACCGGTTTCATGCCATAGCTACCTCCGCTGGCTGCCGCCTGATGAGCGGGCGAACTGCCACCCGAATGAATGGCACTCAGATTGCCCTGAATAAATACGCGATTATTGGTCGAACTGCCACCAAAGGTGGTCCTACCCTGATAGAATGGCGAACTGGAGGCCGAACCCGAGGCACAGGCCGAGGTTTTGCTGCTACTCAACAGGCGGCTATCGCTCAATGCCGAGGTGGAGCCATAAATGGAGGCATTGAAGCGACGACGACGACTCAACGAGTTCAAGGATAATGTGGAATTATGATGTGGCGGTGGAGCCGAACTGCGATTGAAAATGGATTTGGTGCTTTGCAAATTGCCATAGAAATCCAAATTGTTGTTGCTGCCATGATACGAGGATGGTGGATGACTCAAACGGGTTAAATCTCCACCCTCCAAGTGATTATCTCCGCCAGCAGCGGCTACTCCTCCTCGCTTGGCTGTGATTACATTGTTGTTGTTATTGTTGTTGTTATTATTATTATTGGCAGCCGCCTGTAGATTGTTATTGGTCTTACTGTAGGCGTTCGAGGAGGAATTGGCGGCACTACCACCAAGATGATGTTGATGATGATCCTGTTCGGTTGTCTCTGCCACCTCATCAATGCCGGTTGAAGTGCGCCAGGGTGTAGTCCTGGTATTACCCAATAATGATTGCCTTTTATAGCTGGGCAGAGTGTGACTGCGCTCCGATAAGGGGATGTTGAGGGATCGGCGAGTGCTGCAGAAAAAAAGTGGATAGAGAAAATATGGTTAAAAAGTGGTAAAAACTTGCAGCACTCCACAACTGCCCAGACCCCCACAATTATGTGTACATGAATCCAGCTTTAAACTAATTTTCGAAAAGATTTCAGCAGCAAAGAAAGAAGCTGGTCGGTCAGTCTAATCCATGAAAAAGAGTAACTCATGGCTAACCAAATCTCGTGCGATCTGGAATCTGGGGAAAACCTGGGGCACGGATTGTCAAAAGACTGTATAATAGGTCAAAAACCCACTGGAAACACTAAAAGTAACCTACATGCAGGCCTCGCATATTCATTCTGTGGAGGATTTATTGAATTGCTGACCAAATCCTGAGCACCTCCTTAACACTTCGCAGGCAGGAGGGCCAGACAGCATCGATTACAACCCAGATAACTTTTACATTAGCATAGCCGCTTTGTGGACTGCCTGCTTTCGAAACCTCATGACCAGTAATCGAAAAAGTGGGCGATAGCCGAAAGCTTTTCGGAGCTCCATTACAACTGCGTATACTAATCGAAGAATTGTAATCGACGGTGTGGATAGACCGGCCACTAAACGACACACAATTTTTAAATTGTATGCGCTATTGTAATGCAGATGCCTTACGACCCAATGTTCTATTGAGTAGTAGGTATTATATACTTTGGTAATGTGTTTGATAAACAGCTCCTTAAGCAAACGAAAATAATAGTTTATAGCAGCGATGCCCAGCCTTATGCTCTTTGGTTACGTTTTGTTTTTGTAATTGCACTGAAGAAAGGAAGTCAATGAGCGACACACATGCAAACGATTTCATCTGTGTCCGTCGCGTAGAACAAAAACCGGTTTTATTCTTTTCTTTGATAGGCGCAAGCAAACTGACCAACAACAATTTTGTGTGATTTTGTTGTTGCCTTACCCAATTTCAATGTGCTTTTCTGTGTGAGTAGTGGTGAGTGATCTGTCCTATGCTTTCTTTGGGCATGCCTAGTTTATGCCTAACTAAAAATATAAATTCTGATTTAACTTCATTTGAAATTTAGAAATTTATTGGATTTATAGGAATACTTGTAATTAAATAAATGTTAGTTCCTGCTGCCAGATGTACATCCGCACACGCCACACGTCAAACAAACATGAAGAAAAGAAACGAATTTCTGCCAACAAACATACATATGTGTATGTCAGCTGCACACAGTTATACTTGTGTGTGTAAGCGTGCTTTTACAAAAGGAAATGCAAAAACCGAAAGGCAGCGCATAACGCACGAAGCTTTGAAGTCATTGCAATCTTCATAAGAAAACTCTGTATACAAAGTATAGCGAAAGTGTTCTATACTTCTGAGAGCTTTTGTAATGCATAATGTGGAGTCGCCTCATTTAGCTGTGCGCCGCTGGGTAGTTGCAGTGGTTTTTGCTGCCTAACGGGTGACAATCAAACATTATGACCGACCAAGCTGTCAGAAAGCTAACCCAACTTTGTAACAACAAAGACAACATAAGTCAACGAGACTGAAAAAGAAGAAAATTGTTGCCAGACGTAAGCAAAGAGCACCAAGTTACACACCTGAGCAAATGCAAACTGCCAAATCTCAATTTTGCCAAAATCCCTTTTGTGCCAAAAGAACGGAACCTAACAAACTTGCCGCAGTGTCGTGCAATTGAAGATTTGTTTGGAAGTCTGAGTGCTGCAGTTTACAAAAACAACTGGAAGGCCAAAAATCAGGGCTGCAAACCAAACAAATTTTTCGGAATTCCGGTTTGCGGGTTCGAACCAAAATTTAACAATGGTTAAAGTTGGGAAATTTGAGGTTTAAGGATTTTGGAGGAAGGTTTTGGTTCGAACCTTGGTTCAGCCCATGCTTTATACAATATTAACAAGTAAGGGAGCTGCAGTCGAGTGCCCCGACTACAAAATACCCTGTTCCCTTGATTTCGTGTGTTTTTTCTTTACATACACACACACACACTCCAACATACACACAAACGCATGGCATGCGGCCGCGCGCGATAACTGACAATGCAAGGCCCCCCCTCTCTCCCACAAGCAAAATTGATTCGTATATAACTTCGGTGTTTATTGTCCGATCTTAGTGATCTTTTCAGAATAGATAGATATGGGGCCTTACTTGATATATGTAAAGTTTGGAAGGTCTATCTTATTGTGGCTCTGACAGTTTTTTGCGCTTAAAGTGGGGAGGGGGAGGAATTTTCCAAATCTGAAACAAACTCGTTTTGAATCGGGTATACACCTATCTACATGCAAAAATTTGTGGCTCTAGCTCTTATAGTCTCTGAGAAACACGCGTTCATACGGACAGACGGACAGGGCTAAATCGACTCGGCTGTTGATGCTGATCAAGAATATATATACTTTATAGGGTCGCAAATGATTCCTTCTACCTGTTACATACTTTTGCACAACTTCATGATCCCCCTTTTCCCATTTTCAATGGGAACAGGGTATAAAAATAACAGTAAATTTATGATTTGCAGTTTTTACTGGCTCGAGGTCTTGTTATGCTATTGGCATAACTTTAAACAGAGGCACACACCACAACAAAGGAGGCTTCAGGTTGATCGGACGCGTTTCATGAGGGACCAAATCCTCACTCATCAGCGATCTTGAGCCTGAAATGTCTATCCAAAGTGCAGCCTATCCATGCCAGCGACGGCAAAACTGTTTGGGAATTCCAAAGGCAGCTTGCGCGCAAAACACCAAAAAGACAGCCATTCTCCTTTGTAAGTGTGTGGCCTCCATTGGACTTTGTACTCAGTGAGCAGCTAAACGGCCGCCACATCTGAAGCAGAAGTCTAAAAATGTTTGCATATACAAACAGGAGTTATTGTTGTTTTAAATGAAACTATTTTTATTAAGTTTCGAACAACGCGGTGCCATGCGTTTTAGTACTTTCCTTTATACTGTTAACTTGCAGTTTTTACTGGCTGGAGGTCTTTGTTATGCTATTGGCATAACTTTAAACAGAGACCTCGAACCAGTAAAAACTGCATGTTAACAGTATAAAAAAATATATTAAGATGGAGTCCAAGTTATTTTTGCATATTCGATATTTCACTTATTTAGGTTCGGAACAGGTTCACGTTCAGCTTTAAATTTTAAGGAGGTTCGGTTCAAGGTTCCGCAAAATAAGTCGGAATTTCGGGTTCGAACCGGTTAGGTTCAAAACCGGTTTGCAGCCATGCCAAAAATATCAAAGAGCTGACCAGCAGGATTCGCTTGTGTATCGGGAAATACGACCCCAAGGTCGTACAGGTCGCCTGCGGAGACATTTTCCGGAAGCTACGTCGAGTGGCTGACAGAGGTAAAGTTTGTGCAGATTTTTAGTTGTCACCCTTCGCCCATCTCTAGCGTTCTTTTCCTATTAAAAATTTGTTTTATTTCAAGTCCAATTTTGGAATTTCGTTGATTCTAACAGTAAAATAGAGAAAAAGAAGTGGCATTCCATTGAAAAATCCAACTGTTATCTTTGTTTTAGTAACAAAGCCATAAAATAAGGAAAAAAAATTAAAAGCATTCTGGATGCAGGATAACTTTTTAAGGCAAAGTAAAACTCTAGCTTTGCACTTTTAATTGCTTTGGCAGGACTTGTCGGTAAGTCAAGTTGATTCAGAATCTTTAGATTCAACTAGAAGGTAACCTAGAAGCGTTATAAGGACAGGACAACTCTAGCGGGTAGTTGCCAAAGAAAGACATTTAGATCAGCTCTTTTCGCCTAAGTTTTAGTAAAAAGTCAGAGTAGAGTACTTGTTGAGGCAAAAAACTAGGCAGCAATTCAAGTGATAAAACCATTTTTTTTTTGCGCTTCACCTACCTGATGGGCAAATCTCCACTGGTGGCCACTGCTGCCTCAGTGCCAGCTAGGAAATTATACGCCGGTTCGCGTTGCCTTTGCCCATAGAGGTTCAAGTGTGTGAGACGATGTGGTGCCTGGTTACTGCGCACACTGGCTGCCTGTGAATCAAGCGGCGAGCTGTTGGCTGCAGCAGCTGGCGTTGATGAAAGCAACTGTAGACGACGACGGGGCACTTGCACCACAGTCACTGACGTTTCCAACGGCTGAAAACCAAAAAGAAGTTTAGTCACCGTAGGCCTTACTTTTCTCTCTAAGCTAGTTACCTCCAAACGACGACGTTTGGGACGCAAGTGAGCGATGGTGGTGGCGGCTTTATGATCATCTGACTGTTCGTCTTCTTCATCATCATCATCCGCCTCGTCGTCATCCTCCTCATCGTCATATTCATCCGGCACTGCGGCCTGGTGCTTACGTAAGAGAAAGTTGTTATATTCACTGCGACGTGTCTGCTCATCCTCGGCGGCCAGATCATGTTCGGCTATATTATCAGCCAGGGCCACTTCCTCATAGTCTAGACCCTCGGCATTGGCACCGTCATCCACATCAAATCCGGCGGGTGAATCGTCATCGGCCTCGGCGGATTCTAGTTGTATGCGGCGACGTCCACGTTTTCGTTTGGTTGAGGTTCTACCATTGTGTTGTTGCTGTTGCTCCTCACCAGCGGCACCACCACCACCGCCGCCGCCACTGGATGGTGTGCCTCCACCTTTCGACGATGGTGAGAACCATTTGTTAAACGAATCCGGCAAAATGCTGGACACTCGCATTTTCATTTTTCCCATGATGGACTGAAAAACAGCTTTGTGTATTGTTGTTGTTGTTTTCTGATAACTGTACTTACATTGTTGTTGCTCGACTCATCCTCCTCCTGGTCCTCCTTGAGAGGCGTCAGTGGATGTGGTTGCTGTGGATTGTGTGTGGACGCTGTCTGTTGGCCATCCTCAAATGCGGACATTGTGGGATTTTAGCCGGCAAAATGCAGCGGCACGACGTCGACCCAGAGAAAACTGTTGCAATTGTCTGTGTCTGTGTGAGTGAGTGTTTGTGTAAGTGTACGAGGAATTCCAACACACGCGGCGTTTTATTGAAAATACCTTCCGCAGACTTTTGATGCACTTTTATGTTTTGTTTATTTTGCCACAAACTTAGTTATTTAAATGGAAAGGAAAACGCCTAATTTTTGTCTGCAAGAGTAAAAAATATAAAGTTACAATTTACAGTTGACACAAGCGCCCGATTAGTGTGAGTGCGAGTAGATATGAGATGTGAACATTTGGAAGTTTGTTGTGATTGACGTTGCCATATACGAACATTTGATCATTTTTTTTTTTTTTTAGATATTTTCTTCTAGCTTGGTTGTCTCCCGCAGTCTCAGTTTTAATTTTAACATTTCTTTGGCGGCGTTAACAGTCTCGCTTTTGCGACACACACACACACACACACAAGCACACTACCTTGGCATTTGCTTTGCATTTGTTTTAGCAATCTAATCGAACGCACAGTGCCAGGTTCCGCTAGCAATTAATTTACGCATGCAGGCATGTTCTTTAACTGTTCGGCAAGCATAATTAAGTTGTATTTTGGACTAAACAAAATTTTTAAAAACACTCCATCAAATAAAAAAAAATCACGATTTGGGAGAACGCGTGTGTAGCCAGTGAGTGAACGAGTTTGGCAAAAGTAGCGAATGGGGCAAAAGTGGCGAGATGGCAAAATGGCGTTAGTGTGTTTTAATGGCCAGGCGTTAGGCTATTGTGGCTTATCGAAAATGGCGCGTTAAGGGTTAATCGATAAATAAAACAATAGTTGAGGTTATTTTAAAATACATACTAGAATTTAGTTCAAAATGCAGGTAATTTTACTTAGTTAAATAAAGGGCTTAAATGTAAATCAATTTTGTTTGATTAAATAGCAGGGACCGTAATGATTATGAGTTCTATTATAAAAATCAAATTTTAATGATTATTTTTGTTTTTTTATTTTATTACTCAAAAAATAATGATTAAGCTTGATTTTTATAATAAAACTCAGCAGATAATCATTATGACTTGAGTAAAAACTCAAAAATAAAGATTATCATTTGAGTTTTATTTTTTTTTTGCTCAAAAATATTACTTAAACCCCGATTACGGCTAGTGCATAAGGACTTGTCGCAAGTTTAATGCATAACCTTAATAAGTGAATCAAATCGAACCAATATAGCCGATTTGATTCACTTTGCCCTAATGTAGGAGTCAAAGCTGCTCGAGTTCTTAGAGCTTGTGCTTTATTAAGTCAAAGATATTCTGAATTTCATAGTTTCACAGCTCATCTAGAATGTTGTACTACACAAAAAAATTAACCAAAATTTCATACTGCATCTTTCACTTGAGATCTATCAAATTGCATAAGTAACTTCAATTCACCGTAAACAAAATTATAATTACTTGAATTAACCTTTGTAATATTGTGTACATACTTGAACTTCATAATCTGTCAAGAAGTTTTTTACACACTTTTTAAGCATGTTTTGTTTTCGTGACTTTGTTTGATTTCGCGCCAATGGTCAATCAGCAGATTGGTCACACTGCCAGTTAACTTAACAGAGCACTGCAATTAACATAGTCAGTGTTAGTTTGCACTGCAATTAACATAGTCAGTGTTGGTTTGCACTGCAATTAACATAGTCAGTGTTAGCTTGCAACACTAGCCAACACTGACAGATCTGGCCGCCAGAAACATGCAGGCTTTTTTGAAAACCGGTAAGTCATCGACTCCTGCGGAGAAGACCCAAGCCCAAGCGGCCCCCGTGGAACGACGTAAGCCGCCTGCACCCTGGGTGGAGAAATAGTAAGTCACATACTTCTACTCCCACTCCCCACTGCTGTGTAACTGAATCCCCTCTCCTTCTCTTCGCCTTCCCCCAGTCGACCCCGCAGCGTGGACGATGTGGTGGAGCAATCGGAAGTGGTGGCCGTTTTGCGCAAATGCGTTGAGGGCGCCGATCTGCCAAATATGCTGCTCTATGGACCACCCGGCACGGGCAAGACCAGCACCATTTTGGCCGCTGGACGCCAGATCTTTGGTGACATGTACCGGGATCGCATACTCGAGCTGAATGCCTCCGACGAGCGTGGCATCAATGTGGTGCGCACCAAAATCAAGAATTTTGCCCAGCTTACGGCCAGCAGCGTGCGTCCCGACGGCCGTCCCTGTCCTCCTTTCAAAATCATCATTCTGGACGAGGCGGACTCCATGACACATGCCGCCCAGGCGGCTCTGCGGCGCACCATGGAGAAGGAGAGTCGCAGCACACGCTTCTGCCTGATCTGTAACTACGTGTCCCGCATCATAGTGCCCATCACCTCGCGCTGCACCAAATTCCGTTTCAAGGCTTTGGGCGAGGAGCAGATCATAGCCCGTCTGAGGCATATCTGTGAACTGGAGCAGGTGCAGATCGAGGAGGAGGCCTACAAGTCCATTGTACAGATATCGGGCGGTGATATGCGCCGGGCCATTACCACTCTGCAGTCCTGCCATCGCCTCAAGGGCGCGGAGCATGCCATCAACAAGGCCGATCTGTTCGAGATGTCTGGCATAATACCGGATTACTACTTGGATGATTTTTTGGAGGTGTGCCGTTCGGGCAACTACAGTCGCTTGGAGAAGTTTGTCCAGGAGATTGGCTACTCGGCGTACAGTGTGGGTCAGATGATGGAGCAGTTTGTAGAGTTCATAGTACGCCATGCGACTCTGACGGATGCCCAAAAGGCTCAGATATGCGACAAGATGGGAGAATGCTGTTATCGCCTGCAGGATGGCGGCTCGGAGTATCTGCAAATCATGGACTTGGGCTGTGCCATTATCTTGGCGCTCAAGTGAAAACAGCAGGGACCGTTATCATCATAAGTTATATTATAAAAATCCCAAAAAATGAATTTTTACTCAAATTTTGTAATTTTACTCCCTCAATAATGATTATACTTTGAGTTTTATCAAACAACTCGGGCCTTAACTACACAGTTTTACAAATTGAGACCTTTTGTGAGTATCCCGAGCATCTTTAACTAATTCCTGTGGAAGGTCAAAGTCATTACTTAGTTTTCGTTTCCATTTTACCGAATTTGGACCGTCTTAGAATTTTTGTAGGCCACACCAAGCATTATTTTGTGACTTTATGAAGCCTCTGGGATAGTCAACATCTCAATGCAGCTGAGAAAAATCAACCTCGCGGAATAAGCAATGCCAATGGTGTCGAAATTGGCCTTCAAAGTCAAATTTTACTTGATTTATAGCAATTTTGTCAAACTAAACCATCTGCGACAAGCCATTGGTTTTGTCGGACATTTATGTAAACCTTCTGATCATATTAACATATGCACTAATTATGGAAATTTTACTTGATTTATAGCAACATTTATGGCGACATGTGAATCACAACCGCCCAACAGTCTGATATTATTGCCCGCCAGTCGTTTCTGTTTATTACGAGCTGGCACCAATTGCTGACACTAAGTTGGGTAATGTGTTTCCGCACCTAGTTTTTCCATCTCAGTCTCGGTTGTACCTTCCTCACTTTTCTTCCAAGTCCTTTGGCATTGGTGCTTGTTCCCTTATATGAATAACATGTCCTATCCAGCTTATTCGCTGTTGTTTTATGCGCTTGAACCCATAGAGCAGTTAACGATACATTCGGTTGCGAAAATCATCGCCAATGGACTTTTCTCTCGAACACGCACAACACATTTCCATGCTTCTGCGCAGCATTGCAGGACCGAGTTTGCTCTTGAACTTCCTACTCGGTTTGCACGAGTAATTCTTCTTCAGATAAAATCAGTATGTTGTTGTCGATGGTTTTCATGGTTGCTAAGTAAACCAAATCATTTACAACTTTAAAGTTGTACTCTCCAATAGCAACAGATTGTCCAAGAAGCCAAGACTCTCTTTACGTGGATTCTAGGTACTTCGCCTTGACCTTGTTTACCGCTAAGCCCATCAGTCTTAACTGCTTCGTAGTCTCTGAAAAATCCATTGAGAAAGGCTAAGGGAAATTCTGAAAAATAAAAGTTTACCTTAAAATATGTTTCATATTGCTAAACCACATATTTACTATAGCTTTTGTTATAATTAATGACTTCGTCGCAGTTTTTTCCAGCAATAATCAGCCAACATTGAAACCATTCACTTACCCTGATATCTTCTTCCTATGACTGCAAGATACAGATACAGATACAGATACAGATACAGATACAGATACAGATACAGATACAGATACAGATACAGATACAGATACAAATACAACGGCAGGACAAGGCTAAATGAACTCAGCTCGTCATGCTGATCAAGAATATATATACATACTTTATGTGGTCGGAGATGCTTCCTTCAATGCGTTACAAACATCCGCACAATTTTATAATACCCTCTGCAAGGGTATAAAAACCCTATTACATACTTTTGCACAAATTCATGATCCCCCTTTTCCCATTTTTAATGGGAACAGAGTATAAAAATAAAAACAGACCTTATGCATAATATTCGAATGCACAGCCGTATAAATCCTCTGTCTTAATTGAAGGGGTATCCCTATCTTAATTATTACACCAACGCTTGGCTCGATTATCCGGATTCCTGGTTGCATTACAGACTTAATACCAAGTGGACAAAAACATTAAATGATAAAATAGATATTTAAAAAAAGAAAAAAATGATGAAAGTGTTGGGTTAGTTTACCAACAAATTCTGGTCCTCTGAGAGCAGATGGATTGGTGCGACCAAGGCGTATTTTTTATTTAAGAGAGTAATGAATTTTTGCTTTCGCTTGAGTCAAAGCAAAGAAATTTGTACGTGCATGCAATATATACATATACATATGGAGCCATAGCAAAAACACGTAAAGTTTCAAACAAAATTAAGAGGCAAAACAGAAATAATTCGTCCGCGGAGATGCTTCCCTCACGACTGTTGTTCACAGACTGGCACTTAAGCGGCAAGCAAAGAGGGCGAGAGAGCGAGTGCGGCTACCTTGTTAAGTATGCCTTGCCTGTACGCATTTTTCACAATGTGGTGACAGCTTCACACATGACCAAGACCAATAAGGAAAAGCTAAGCCACTTGGTGAATAAGAAGGAAATGGAAAATAAAAAAAATAAAATAAAATAAAATAAAAAAAAAATAAGAGCTCAACTTCACACCACGAGTGTGAGAGTAAGAATGTGGAATTTGTAAATGCCAGCTAAGATGTACTGCATGGAACAAATTTTCCACAGCCTACTATGAACATTTCTAGTTTTCTTACACTTGAAAAATTGAGGAGCACAAATTGGGCAATTTATACATGCTGCTGAGCTGCTGCGTTCTCAATTTGTATCATTTCCTGGATGGTTGTTCAGAAATGTGATGTGAATCTAAGACTTCAGAGAGGGGCGTTTGAAGGTTCCTTGGCCTCCCATCCTAAAGCTGTCAGTTAATATTTAGCCAATACAAAATAAAAGTACTAGAAAGAAAGTCGGTCAAGCCCGACTATATTATACCCTGTACCAGTTGGGGTCGCCGCTCGCATTTGCTCCCGATTATATTATATAAAATCGGTATCCAGGGAACACCACGAGGAGGCCATTGCAATAGCAATGGGGTCGATATATGAATAAAGACCTACGGGTCGACTTGAGTTGCTTAAATACTTATCATTTAAGGTGCTGTTACATACTTTTGCACACACTTATTATACTCTCTCAATATTGTGTATGTGGGAAAGGAAAGGGGGAAAATGAGAGCGTCCCAGTTAGCTGCAAGAATCCAATTGGATCTAATGAGCTAGCCATAGCTGTTAGGTTTTGTATAGTATTTCGTTGTTGGAATTACTCAGACAATATATTTGCAGGTTTAATTCATTTAAAAGGTGGAATTTTTGGCGGGGCGGGGTCATCACACCCACAACGATCCAATATGAATCGTTAAATAAAAATTTGTCCTAAAATATTGTTGGCTATCACTTTGCTGTGTAGTCGTTGCTCATATATACATACATCTACATACATATTGTATTTTCGTTTGCTCATATCTTTACTACCGTTCATCCGATCTTTACCATTCCTTTGGCGGATCGATAAATGTCAGATGTTGCTCAGTGGAATTAGGCGATTATGGACAGCCAATTAGTTACTTAACAGTGCGCTAGTGAATGTCTACTTTGATTGAACACTGTTTAAGTTGCTTAATATGTATTTTTAGTGTGTGTTGAGCGGTTAACTTTTAAATTTAAAAAGTTTAAAGTGTTTGCTTAACAGCGACTTTAACAGTGTCTGTTTAACATACCTTTTTGGTAAACCTGCTCTATCCACAACTGGTCTCACCAAACCTTTGGCTGTGTAAAATTATACAGTTTGACATTGTTTTATAAACAAAATCTCAAAATGAGCAACAGCGAGAAAGCCAAAATCAATGCACAAATCAAACATGTACCCAAAGATGCCCAGGTCATCATGTCCATACTTAAGGAGCTCAACATTCAAGAGTACGAGCCACGTGTTGTCAATCAAATGCTAGAATTTACCTTCCGTGAGTAAACAAAAAATAAAAAGACGCCGCAAGAGAAACTCCAATTCACCTCGTCCTGCTCCTCCTCCTGTAGGCTATGTCACCTGCATACTGGACGATGCCAAGGTCTATGCAAATCATGCACGCAAGAAAACTATTGACTTGGACGATGTCCGCCTGGCCACCGAGATGACTTTGGACAAGAGCTTCACCGGCCCGCCCTCTCGTCATGTGCTGGCCAAAGTGGCCGAGCTGCGCAATGCCATGCCCTTGCCGCCCATCAAGCCGCACTGTGGTTTGCGTCTGCCCCCCGATCGCTATTGTCTAACCGGCGTCAACTACAAGCTAAGGGCCACCAATCAGCCCAAGAAAATGACGAAGTCGGCACTAGAGGGCCGCTCGCTGAAGACCGTAGTTAAGCCCGTCTCCAATGCCAATGGTCCCAAGCGTCCGCACTCGGTGGTGGCCAAACAGCAGGTGGTGACCATTCCGAAGCCGGTCATCAAGTTTACCACCACCACAGCGAAGACTGTGTCGGCCACGGTGGGAGGAGGCTCCTCCGCCTCCTCGGCGGAGGTCAAGAATGAACCCCATGCGTCGGAGCAGCTGAAAATGGAGGTGGACAGCGATGCGGCTGCTGTGGGCAGCATTGCCAGCTCCAGCGGCGGCGGTGTGGGCGTGGCCGTCAAACGGGAACGCGAGGAGGAGGATTTTGAATTTACAGCAAATTAAACAAATTTGAAAACCTTTTTTTACATAAAAACTGAAAACTAAAAATATATAAATAGTATAATTTGGATACTTGCACATTCTAGATAATAACTCCAAATTCTTTGTCATTTATAAAATTGTGCGGATGTTTGTAACGCACTGAAGGAAGCATCTCCAACCACATAAAGTATATATATTCTTGATCAGCATGACGAGCTGAGTTCATTTAGCCTTATCCGTCTGTTTCTATGCTTTCTCCTCCGTCAGTTTTAAAGCTATTCTTACCAAACTTTGCACGAAGTCTTTTGGTACAAATACGCTGCACATTTGTCGGAACCGGCCGGATCGGATGACTATAGCACATAGCTGTCATAGGAACGATCGGTCGAAAAACTAGTCTTACGTGAGAAAACCTTTTTTGTTTTCAATGGAAATGCCTCCAAAGTACGTATTTCTTAGTTTACTATCCTTTCCCATGATTTCACTAAGTTTGGTGTAAATCGGATGCTCCCATAGGAACGATCGGTCGAAAAACTAGTTCTAATGAGAAAAACTTTTTTGTTTTTAATGAAAACGTAGTATAGAGATCCCTTGTTATACTCTGTACCAAAGGTACATAGAGTATAATAAGTTTGTGCAAAAGTATGTAACAGCCAGAAGGAAGCATCTCCGACCCCATAAAGTATATATATTCTTGATCAGCATCAACAGCCGAGTCGATATAGCCATCTCCGTCTGTCTGTCCGTATGAACGCACAGATCTCAGAGATGGTAAGAGATAGAGGTTTGACATGTATGGGACTTATGCTTCTTATACTTGCAGGCAGGTCAAGTTTATTTTCAATTTTTGCCACGCCTCCTCCCGCCCCCGCAAATTGGAAAAAACGTAATATCTCCCACAGTTCGTTCCTTCTGGACATATTTAGTAATCATGATTATTTATCGATCCGCCAAAGGAATGGTAAAGATCGGATGAACGGTAGTAAAGATATGAGCAAACGAAAATTCAATATATCTGGGCTGCTCCTGCAGCAGCAAAACACATACATATGTATGTAGATGTATGTATATATGAGCAACGACTACACAGCAAAGTGATAGCCAACAATATTTTAGGACAAATTTTTATTTAACGTTTCATATTGGATCGTTGTGGGTGTGATGACCCCGCCCCGCCAAAAATTCCACCTTTTAAATGAATTAAACCTGCAAATATATTGTCTGAGTAATTCCAACAACGAAATCCTATACAAAACCTAACAGCTATGGCTAGCTCATTAGATCCAATTGGATTCTTGCAGCTAACTGGGACGCTCTCATTTTCCCCCTTTCCTTTCCCACATACACAATATTGAGAGAGTATAATAAGTGTGTGCAAAAGTATGTAACAGCACCTTAAATGATAAGTATTTAAGCAACTCAAGTCGACACGTAGGTCTTTATTCATATATCGACCCCATTGCTATTGCAATGGCCTCCTCGTGGTGTTCCCTGGATACCGATTTTATATAATATAATCGGGAGCAAATGCGAGCGGCGACCCCAACTGGTACAGAGTATAATATAGTCGGGCTTGACCGACTTTCTTCCTTGTTAATGTAAAAGAATGTCGATATCTGCGTCAGCAAAGTTTAAGAAATGTTGAAGATGTCTTCTGCCAAACGTACCTTAGGTAAATGGCTATATGTGCAAAAAGAATTTTCGACTTAGCTTAAAAAGCAACAACTGATTGATTGTTTTCATTATGCAGTTCTTAACTCTAATGGTTGTGCTCAGCTCCATAAAGTGCACGTCTTTTTTGAACCCCCTTTGTGGTACCGTTAGCTTGGATAAGAGATCTAAGTCGCGCTCTTCATAGAAAGTTGATATATGAGCAAAGTGCCTAATTTATGTCTCGAGTGTTGCAGTGTTAACATCTTAACAGATAAATTGACAAAAACAATAATTAAGTAAGTAAGCACTATTAAAGACAGTAAAACCAAGCAATAACAAACAAATATTTGATTTATAGTTGGAAATGCCTCGTGGTACTGAATTATCTGAGGAAGAGCAGGGAAGGATCAAAGGAATGAACATAGCCGGCATGAAAACTGGTAAAATAGCTTCCTTAATGAATCGACACCGAAATACCATTTCAAGATTCCTAAAAGATACAGAAGGTTACCCCATAAATCCTCGCCACGGTCCAATACCAACAATCAACAACCAAACAAAACGGCTCATGCGGCAGTTAGCAACTCAATACATGATGAGCTGAATGAAAATAAAAGAGAACAATTAACAGTTACCCGGGAACGTGTGGGTCAAATTTTGCACGAAGTTTTGAACCTCACATATCAATTCAAAGTTGGTAAACCTTGCTTAAGCAAACGTCATAAATATGCGCGCAGGGCTTTTTATGAAAAATACAAGTTCTGGGACGACGAGTTTGAAAATATAACTTTCATTGATGAAAAAAAATTAAATTTGGACGGTCCAGATTGCCATCACAAATATTGGAGGGATCCGCGTCATCCACGGGCAACTTGCTACAAACGGAATCATGGCGGTGGATCGTTTATGATATGGGCTGCCTTTAGCGCTAAGAGTAAGTCTCCTACATGCTTCGTATTCGGCCGGATGAATGCTCAAGCATATTTAGAGTTGGTGGACAGTGAAACAGCTCCATTTGCTGAGGATTTCCATGGTGATGGATGGACCTTTTAGCAGGACAATGCTCCGATTCACGTTGCCCGGAGTACAATGTGTTATTTTGAGACCCACAATAAACCGCTGATGAAGTGGCCGGCAATAAGTCCGGACTTAAATCCTATTGAGGATCTATGGAGCGTTCTTGAGGCAAGCCTATGGAGCGTTCTTGAAGCTTGAAGGACTTAAAGGAAGCCATCGTCTCAGGATGGGCCAAGATTGAGTTATCAAGGCTTCACAACTTGGTAGGATCTATACCTCGCAGGCTGCAAAAGCTTCAAAATATTAAGGGCGACTCCATTAGTTATTAAGAGTTCTCAATATCCTGTGTTCAAGTTCCTGATTAAATAATTTTTGAATGTAAAAGCATATTGCACATATATCTATTTTCTAAGTGAACAATACAAAATAATTTTTTTTTTGTTAATAAAATATTAATACTGCACAAGTTAATGTTTTTTTTCGATAGTAGTCATAACCAGCTTACAACAAAAAAATATAACAAAAATTAAGAAAAAAAAGTGTTGGAAATAAACGTCATAAAATATAGTGCACATATATCCATTTTCCTTAGGTATTACGCATTCTTAGAAAAGTAACAAGAAAATTTGACAATGTGTCAAGGTTTACTCGTCGCGTAACAAACATCTGACCAAAATTACGATGGGCTCTGCAAAGTTAAAAAAAACTGAAACAGTAGCGTTTGTTTCGGTTTTCGGTTCCAATAATAACGGTAAACGGTATTAGGTTATCAAAAAAAAAACATTTGTATCGGGTTCGGTTCCGGTAAGCGATTTGAAACGGGTTATTTCGGTTAACGGTTCCGGTACCAGTATGAATTCAAGTAACTCGGACATCAAATACATTTTCTACTAGTCTTACAACATTTGTACGTATTTCATTCCGCATACCTTATGTACGATACTTCTAGAGTAGTGTTCCATATGCACAGTTTCAGTCCTCCTTCATGGGGAACACTTTTCTGATCTCTTTCTCACTTTTGTAAATAAATAAAAACTCGATTTGAAATTGCTTCACAAATATTTGGAAAATGCCCACAATTTTATTTATGTATTTTTTCTTGCTTTCGTTAGTTTTTTGTTGTTTTTTTTTTTTGTTGTTTTTAATTTTATTTTTTAATTTTCCACCCCTCAAGCGACACACACTTTGGGTGGGGGGGGGCGTCACTTTAGCCAATATACGGAGATGATGATGATGATGTGGTAAGTAGTAAATTTATGGGGTGGGGTGTGGGGAGGGGGAATGGTAGAGCTGAGCCAGGCTGGTATGGGGCGGGGGGGCGTGGCATAAAATTTGCTTTTAAAAATATCATTACACATCACGTCAATTACAATTTGAGACATATTTTTTTTTTTTTGCTTTTTGTTTTTGTTCTTTCGTTTAGCGTATATAAATAAATGCATACACATATATACGTTAATATATAGACGGTATATATATGTACGTGTACAAATAATGCAATAGACACACATCTATACAAATTATACTATATAATGGTTAATTGTAGTGTTTTTTTTTCTGTTTTTTTGCTCGATTTCGATTTCATTTTTGTTTTTTGTTAAGTTTGAGGTCCGTTCAGACACAAGATACACACAAATTGCAATTAATTAAGTTTTTTTTTTTTTGTTTTGTTTTGTTTTTATGTATACATAAAAAATTAATGCTCAATTACAAGAAATAACACTTAGGCTTATGTTGTCTACAATTTTTGTTTGTTTTTTTTTTTTAAATGTTTTTAGTTAAAATATATATATATATATACTTGCATGGTTGTTGTGTATATATGTGTAGAGGGGGGTTTTCTGATTTGCTTTTTTTTTTTGTATATTTTAAATTTTTTAAATTCAGACACACACTTAACTAGCTGAGAGAGAGAATACACAAATATGTTTAGACATTAATTTTTTATATTTTTATTAACTTTATATAATAATACAGAAGCAGCAAACACACGCACACACGCACTCAAGGATACACACTCAATATAAGAGTTGCTCTAAAAACCGAGCAACTAATTAGGGTTTTTTTTATTTTGAATTGCTCTTTTTTTCAGTTTTTCAGTTAATTGTTCTTTTTTTTGCTCAGTTGATCACTTAAAAAACTGTACCAAATTGTACATTTTATTAAGCCACTGAACAAGCAATGGCACAATTGTTACACCTTTGCACTCACCTAGAAGCAGAGTTGCACTAAACATCTATAATTTCGGTATGCAAGATTTAGCCTACGACCCGAGGCTGAGGACTCACAAACAGACGCGCGCGCGTCACAAGCACACGCTCGTCACAAACGCATTCAAACGCGAAATTTTCGTTTGCTGCATAAGAGCAGGGACATTTCTGTTTCGAACTTAACCGTTATTCGTTTGCGAATGTGATAACACAACGGTGAAAACAGCAAGGGGCAGGCTATTTTTGTTGTTGGTTGTTTGCTACTCTCTGTTAGATATCTCCTTTTGCGTCACAATGGAAATCGAGAGAGAGAGAGGGCATCGCTCACGTTGCTAATGACGTTGTAACGGTAAATTCAAGCAAGCATGATAAAATGGTATGGGGGGAAAACGCAACATTTGTCAATTGCAACTTTAGTTGGAGAAGATTTATTGAAAAATTAAAGAATAGAAAAACAGAAGCAGAGAACAGCTGAAAACTTGTAAGGGAATAAAGCATAAAGCAATGAGACAGCAGAATAACACTCACTCAAAAATTAATCAGATATTTGCTGTCATTTATGCTCTGGGTTAGTTTTTGACAATGTACGCCGTCTCCCTTTAGCCACCGTGTTGTCACATAAGTAGTTTCAAATTGTCAAAGCTCGCAAAAAACTCTCAACACTTTTAGCGTGTCAACAAAAAACAGTTAGGTTATGGACATGGTGGAATTAACAAGGTGAAGCCGTCAGCATATGCTGAGGGCCACTCTATCAATGCCTACGTGGTAGAAAAAGACAGCATGATATTTGTTGATACTAATGCCTATAGACTCTTCCCATATTGTTTTTTTTTCCAAGTCCTTGGGAACTCGTATGAGTTTAACGTTGCTTCGCACAAGCGATTTACGGCAAATAACACAATAACTCGACATCTTTTCACACACTAAGATACCTTTCGCTTCAAGCACTCACAGCATACGGGCCCTTTGGCCCTACAAACAGAGAGAGTGCTGTCTCGGACGGCTTCACCTTGTTAGTTCCACCATGGGTTACGGACACAACGAAACAAAGCAAGCGAAAGACAGTTTCAGTTCTGTTTTTGTTCATTTCTGTTGCTCTCAGAGCAAAGACACTTTTTTCGTTCCTGTTTCTCTCCTGTCATTCACTGACACTTTTGCCGAGAGCATACTTCCGTAAAATGGGTCGTGAAGACAGTAAAAAAAGTTCATAATTGTTTTAAATTTGACTCTGCAAATAATGAGTCAGTTTGCAACATATGTGGTATAAAATTGATTGGAAGGCACATAACAAATTTGAGGCGGCATTTGACGACAAAACATGCGGAAAATCTTGAAAATATGGACTGCAACATCAATAATGACTTGCAAAAAAATTTCGTATGAAGCTAATGAAGAGGAATTTATTTCGTCAATTGTTAAAATTGTCACCAAAGACGGCGGGCCATTTTTGGTGTTGGACAGCGAAGGGTTTCGTGAGATTGTGAACCCGATTTATAGTGCGCTTTCGATGAGCCCTATGCAAATTAAAGAGCAGTCTATCAAGAACAACGTTAAAGCCACTAGAATGGACAAATCTATTCTAGGTGTAAATCTGAAAATGATTCACTCAGCTTACTCTAAAAGCGAGATCGTCGTAAGGACTTAAGGGATGATACAGCTATGGCAGTCGCATTCTGGGCTGTACATCAAACAAAAAATTCTGGATATACTAAGCTGTCCTACCAATTACAAAAAACAGATCAAGAAAATCTTTAGCAATTTTCTTTCCACGATTTTTAAAAAACAATAGGTCAAATTCGGCACTCAAAGACAGAAGACCCCCTTAACTATGTACATTCAAAATACACACATACATACAGCCTACTAAACGCACAAAACAAAAACAAAACAAAAAACACTTTTCGCTGACACTTATTGTGTTCTGCTCATTTGAAGACAGTTGTTCAAAACAGTTGCTGTCGGAGGTTGTCGGATGACCGACTCGTTTGTTTTGCTCAACCGAACACAAGTAACAGAAAACACATGACGTGCTAGAAAAAGTGTTCCGCTCAGTGAGATACAGTTTGTGCTGCGTTTGTTTCTGTTTTTCACTGAGGCTGGTCGCATTGAAAAAATGGTTAACAGTTTTTTGCGAGCTATGCTTTCTATGTTAAATCTTCTTTGATTTGAATTGATTATTATTGAATTACTAACCTAACGCTGCAAATACCATGTATATACATATTGTTGCGATAGTCACGACTGATTAATCTTATTTGATTTGTTAAACATGTTCACATCAAAGCTTCGTGAGTATTAACACATTTAAACCAGGTCTGGCCAGTCATAGCCCCTGGGTCCCGAAGTCACTCGCCGATTCACACCGAATGCTTGCCGAAGTCACTGAGTGTCAGAGAGAGATAGATATATTTTTTTGTCCTCTCTATTTGGGCAGGCCAAAGCGGTTATCCCCTAAATTGGGTGGCCTAGCGGCCATGGTCAGAAAATTAATTTCTGTTACACTGAGATTTGCCGATGGCACACGTGCGCGTGTAAGAAAAAGATCAAAAGAGAATAGGAAAAAAAGAAACACTGACGATAGATAAGGCACAGACGTCCGCACTCGAAGAGAGATAGTCGGACACTGTTTAGTGAGATCTCTACACACAACTCTGCATTCGAAACGTAGCGCCTACTGTAATGCATGTTGTGGACTATCCTCATTTAGCTCTGCGTCGCTGCGTAATGTTTCACTATTTCAGTTTCGAACCGTTTCTATTCTTTTTCGGACTTTTCCATTTTGCTTTCAAATTTAACTATTTCTAACAAATATTTAAATAACCTCAAAGACTTCATTTACATGGTACTTATTAAATAAATACAGATATGTTCATAAACTCTAGACTGTAGATCAGCGAGGCCAAAAGATGAGAGTGTATTGGTGTGCGAAATTAAAGCGACACAGCCAAGCTCTGAACTGCCCTCATCGACGGTTGGGCAGCGAATGAAAGCAAAGAGAGCTTTGCTTACGCTCATATGCCCGACTTCGGCACGTGTGCGTGTAAATAGCCGATTGCGCTTGGCCCCAGGGGGCAATGGGTGAACATCGCTGCTGTAGATGCACTAGCAGCACAATTGTTTTTATAAAGCAGAGGACATGCCTCTTTTTAAAGGTTGTTGTGATGGCACCAAAAACTGTGCAATACATGAACTACCGATGAATTTGAAAAGTGATCTAAAATTAACCATAAAAACGAACCACATCCTAAAGGAATCGATTCATTTTTTGGTCAATAGAGATTTACAAGGACCTGAAATGAATTTTTCTTACAATGAAGTTTGTCTTCAGAAAGAAATTGATTTCAACCGAAGCGTTTTCTGTTGATATTTTTGAAAGTCGTGCTTAAAAGTGAGTTTTTAAACCAATTTACAAAAGGATTTAGTTCTTTTGTTTAGAGCAGAGGCAGGCAAAAAATACGTGTACATTTTTGCATTTGTGAGTGTGAGAGCAGCGCAAAAATTGCTCTCAATTTCAGTAGCAACGACTGCGTCGCGGCGTAGGAGAGCACGCAACGCAGCGGTGCTTGTACAGTTTATATTGTGTGTGTCGGAGCAGCGCTGCTTTTAGATTTTTCCTATGCACACGAGATAGCAATGT
The DNA here is from genome assembly GCA_018904265.1 of Lordiphosa collinella. Lineage (NCBI taxonomy): Eukaryota > Metazoa > Arthropoda > Insecta > Diptera > Drosophilidae > Lordiphosa > Lordiphosa collinella. The sequence goes on from JAEIFV010000368.1 coordinate 192,294, forward strand.
GCCTGCCTCTGGTTTAGAGCATTGTTTGACTGAACTGAGCAAGTATAAACCCATACTCATGCATACACACACACACACACACACACATTGAGATGCACATATTTAGTTTTTCTTTTTAGCTCAAAAGTTGCATACAAATACCATAAATACACACACATACATAGACACACACACACATATACATATATATATAGGGTAGGTATGTGTGTTTTTACTTTAACATTTAATTATTATTACATATACAATTACATACAAACATACACATTAATAATACAATTAAACTTTTGTGCGCTGTTTTTTTTAGTTTTTTTTTTTTTTTGTTTTAGTTGGGAGACAGTTTGAGACAACAATAAGACAACACATGAATTCTCACACACTCGCAACTCACACACACACACACACACACACACACACTATGCGTTTACATATATCACGAAAACACAACAAAGCCATTAATACAAAATATATATATATATATATATATAAGATATATCGCGATATACATACATACATACATATAAAAAAATAAATATATCCTACTTAACTAAGTTTCTGTGTTTGTTTTTTGCCTTTTTTTTGTTTTTGTTTTGTTTGAAATACTTTACAAATGTATCGCGGGCCACACATTTATCTCCGCCTGCTGTCGCATGGATCCTTGGAATCATCGTCATCGTCCATCGTTGGGTTCTCACTTCGCACAAAATGCCTCCTCAATATTGAATCTAGCTATTTATGTGTGTTGTTTTTTTTTTGTGTGTGTATGTAAATGTATCTCTCCTCGCTTTCACCTAAGAGTATTTCCGTTCCTTCGCCTTTCTCTTGCTTCTTCTTCTTTTAAACCATTACGAAAGCATCCTTGCCGCAGAATAGATAGGGAAACTGATCAATCATTGTCTGGACAATATCTTCGAGATATGGACGCAATTGCTCAAAATGCCCCATATCGGTGAAGTCAATGGGTATCAATGTGGGCCACCAGCAAATTGCCAGATTTTTGCTATCCATGCTATTTAGCTTGGAGTTGTCAGAAACGCTGGAAAAGAAGAAAGGGAATTTATATGTTAGAGTTAAAATGTAAAGAACCGAATAGTGTGTAAATCAGGCATCCTAGCAATGCATCTTGACAAATCAGTGGTTCATTAATTGATGAAAAAAAAGAAATAGAGGGAATTTACCTTCGGCTAGGGCCGAAGTTTGAAAACCCTTGCAGCACTTTTTTCTAACTAAGACTGGATTTGATTTACACGGTGGAGTTAACTTCATGGAGTTTTTGAAAAAGCTTTGTTTGTAGGAAAGAGGTGTAGAGGGGCAAGCGACACCTTTACACCTCTCTCCTAAAAACGAAAGCATTTTCAAAAACTTCATGAAGTTTGCATCACCGTGTAAAACCCGAGTAAGACTACTTTTCGAAACTTACTTTTATATGGGAGCTATACTATATAAATGTCAGATTTCGACCAAACTAAGTGGAATCATGGAACAGTATGACAAAATAACATGTACTTAATCTGGAGTCGATTCCACTTAAAACAAAAAAAGTTTTTCTCACTATAACTTCTTTTTCGACCGATCATTCATACTGCAGCTATATGATATAGTCATCCGACTTTAACAAAACTTTGTAGACTATATGCCAACGTAAGGGGCGTTTCCATTGAAAACAAAAAAGTTTTTCACACTAGAAGTAGTTTTTTAACTGATCGTTTCTATGGGTGCAATTTGGTATAGTCATCCGATTTCGGCAAGACATTGTAGAACTGTGTGAAAGCATACCAAATAAATAAATACCAATTTTAAGGACATTTCCATTGAAAACAAAAAAGTTTTTCTAACTAGGACTACTTATCAGACACTACTTTTCTATGACAGCTATACTATACACTCATGGACAATATAATAGGTGTGCAGTTGTTTTTTTTTTTTAAATATCGATTTAGATCGATATAAACATAACATATAATAAGGAGGCTATACTTTTTTAATATGGTCACACTGTTTCGGTACGAATTGGGTGAGTTCCCGGAACTAATTAGCTCTCTTGGAAAAATTGTGGATTGTTTTATTGATTAGACTGCAAACTCGGCTGGTCAATAAAATTAGGTATTTGAAGCAAAACCTTAACCTGTAGTTTATAAATACAATTATTTGGTTGCAGAAGTTAAGGTATTAGAAAAATATAACTAAATGAGGACTTAATAACCATTAAAATTGTATTAGATGGGCCGTGGGCGTCACTGCAGAACGGAGGAGTCGTCATTCGACGACTCCGAGATGAAGGAAAAACGTATTAGTCCATTGCCATGTTAATGAAACGTTCTCAAAACTTCGTAACCAATGCCTTAAAAGCGGAAAAAATAGGTGAAACTCGGGGAGCACCTAGAAAATCATCATCTAAGACCGACGATCGCCTGGTTCAGTTGATTAAACACGACCCAAACATTGCCAATGAAATTGAGAAAATTGTGTCATCACGGACCGTTCGGCGACGATTGGCAATAGCAAACCTACCAGGTAGGATTGCTCGCAGGTTTCCTTTGGTTCGGTCGGCAAATTTACAGATGAGGAACAAATTTGCATTACATCGTAGAACCTGGTGCGGAGCGGAGGGTGAGAAAAAATGGCGTAATATCCTTTGGAGTGACGAAACCAAAATAAATTTAATTGGAAATGATGCCAAAAGGAATGTTCGTCGTCCGAAAGGCAAAGAATTTGATCCCAAGTACACATATAAAACTGTGAAACATGGAGGTGGTAGGTGGGGCAGCTTTTCATGGTATGGTGTTGGACCGATTCATCGTATTGAAGGAATAATGAACAGATTCGTACACAAAGATCTATTAGAGACGGTGATGCTACCATATGCCGAGGATAACATGCCACTTTTATGGAAGTTCCAGCAGAATAATGAACCGAAGCACGCCTCTCGAGTATTAAAGGATTAGTTTCGAGAGCAAAATGTGGATGTTCTTGAGTGGCCAAGTCAATCCCCGGACCTCAATCCCATTGAGAATCTCTGGGGTGAACTCAAAAGAGAGGTCGGAAAGACCTTTTGTCAAAATAAAAATCAACTTTGGGATATTGTCCAAAGAGCATGGTACAACATTCCAATTGGAACTTGTTGCAAGTTAATATCCTCCATGCCAAGACGAATGACGAGAAAGTCTTGCAAAATAATGCCGGAAATACCTGTTATTAGCTGCCAGATACTTAGTTTAATATAAAATAAGACCAAAAATAGTGAAATATTGATTTAATTTAAACATTTATCTTCTATCTTCATTTATCTAAGGAAATATTTCATTTAGTTGTATATTAAAGGGTTTGTGAAACTGTTTTTACTTTTTGTTTAAAGAAAATGAATATAAGTTTTGAAAAAACTTTGTTTGGTTGAGATTATAGAAGATATGAACTAGTAATAAAAAGTTAAAAAAGAAATATAACACAACTATTATTTTGTCCATGAGTGTAGTTAGAAAAGTGTTAATTTTTCTCAACTCAATAGCACTGCGAACGCGTATTAAAAGGTTAAGAATCGGTTTGCGGACTGGGAATTTGGTTCGAACATTCCTAGCTAAAACTTTCTAAGCATTGAACCATTTCTAATTCGATTGACTTCTGATGTTTTTTAGGGATTAAAATTTGTGTTTATCAGCCTTGTTCTCAATTCCACTTCCACAAAAATTGTGTGATTTAAAGCCGCTTTTTGTACTAGATTTGGTCTCTAAATCACAAAACATTTGAGAAAGTGGAATTGAGAACAAGGCGGCTGTATATCAATGTTCGAAAACATTCAATTTTCCATTCTTGAGGAATTGATCTATTGAACTAGGACAACCAAATGGCAAAAGTAAAAGGAAATTTGCCCAAACTAAACTCTGATTTGTTGAAAATTGCTTCAGAAGTTCTTTGGTGTTTTTTTTTTTTTTTTTTTTTGAATACTTACTGCACAAAGTGCTGGAATATGTATTTAAGTATGGCAAAATTGATGGGTGGTAATTTCTGGAGCAATGATTTTAAAGCTATCAAACGGCAACTGCGATCGGTTTTGACCTCCACATTAAGCTTGGAAGAGCCAACGCCACGTGAGCCTGAAAAAAAAACACACACACAAGTTGAATAAGGTTCAACTTTACTTTTACTCTCTGAAGCTTACCGGCAATTTCCTCCAGCTCCTTGATAATGTCCTTGCTAAACAAGGGTGGCAAACGTTTCGAGAAGAAATCTTTTAGAGCGGTGGCTACCGCATTCACTGGTATGTCCAGTACATCAATCACCGTGTTGGTATCTGCTTAAGAGAGTCAACATACATTTCACTTTCAATTCCTTGGCGGGGTAACTATGTTTACTTACCCTCCTCAAAGCGCTGGAACAGCATATCCACATGTGCCCTGCTGCCGGGCACACGATAAATGCCCTCCGAGTCGAGGCCTTCCTTTTCTATAAACTCCACACATTTGATCAGGAAGATGGGTATATTGTCATCCTTTTCGGAGCAGATCATTAGCTTGCCAAATTGCGCTTCCGTGGTTTCGGTCAGACCCTTGGCATTCTGTTTGAGCTTACGCTTGAGCTTCTTCTCCTGCTCCTTTTCCTTCTCCTGCAGTTTGCGCAAACGAGCCGTCTCCTCCTTGATGCGTCGCTTTTCGAGCTTCTCAAAGTCCTTGAGACATTTGGCATTCATATTGAATTCGGGTAGATTTTCAGCGCCAAATATGCCTCCACTGTTCAGGTCTGGCACCATGGAATACTGAGTAAGAGAAGGGTTAGAGTGGATAAGAAAGAAGCAAGACTAGCAGACTCACCTCAGGCGATTTGTCGCTTTTCATAAACTCGGAAACGCCGCCAGCTTCAACTTTTTCTAAAAATTCAATACAAAATCAAATTGAGTGAAAAGTCAAGGGATTATGCGAGGAAGCAGGCAGGCACAGGCTGACAGTTTGGAAAGGGGGAGTACACGACACATACTTTTCTCACCTGCTCCAGCTCCACCGGCCACACCGGTCATGCGCTGGTAGTGCAAGGGAATCTCTGGTGGACTAACATAGGATCCAAATGGTGGCACACGCGGCGTCTGCACCGGAATGGCCACCTTCTTCTTTTTGTTCTTCTTGGTAGAGGTAGCAGCCTTCTTGCTGGCCTTGTAATAGGCATTCTGTTGTCGCACTCGACGCTCGGTGGAACTGGCACAGCTATCCGACTCGGTGCAGTCTGTAAAGAGAGACAAAATAGGAAGGGTGATGTAGAAATTATCTCAAATGACAATAAAATTAAAAAAATTAATAATTTGCCACGCCCCCAGCCTCCCCCGTAATACGAAAAAAACCTCATAGTTCCCAGAATTTTGTACATACATTGTTTAGATTTTATACATATATAGACAACATAAATCGTAATAGATTCACCAAGTTTGGTAAGGATCAGTTGAAGGATAGTGGAGATATAAGCAAACAAACATACGCACAAACATGATTCAAGTATAACAGTTATGACGGCTTTCTTCTTTCGCTGCCATAACTGTTATACTTAATGGTATCTTGCACCCATTACCGTTTCAAGACAGACAGAGAGAGGGAGAGAGAAAGAGAGCATTTTGCAACTCACCTTCATTTTCATAGATTTGCTCATACTCGGCCAACTCCTCGGAATCCTCGTCCTCACCATCTAACTGTGCATGATCATAACGCTTGGCATCCTTATCGCCCGATTCCGCTAAATAGGATTCACCCATGCTGCCGCTTCCCGTGAAATTCATTTTGGCCACCGCATCGCTAACCAATTGGAAATTCTTCATGTTCAGCTTGCCCGGTTGCTGTGTGGGTAGCGTGAATGTAGAGGAGCTCATGGCTGGACAATTTCGACTGGGCGCCTCACCCACCTTCAACGTTTGGCTCGGGCCCTTTGGACGTATCTTATTCAAATTGGAGTCAATGTGCCGCCGTCCGGTGGTGTAGGCATGCGTGGTTGATCCACTGAAATTGTTCCAGATCGAGTTTTTGTTCATGTTGCGGCGGGCATCGCTCTTGTCCTCCAGCCACTCTGTAAGATGACGACAGTTCCAATTATCCACACTCGCAAAATGCTCAATTTGTGTCAGTTGACAAGAGAGAGAGAGAGTTTACAATAACAACTACAACTAAATATACAGCAAGAAGCAGTTGGGTTCGGTGGGACGGAGGTAGGGAGGGAGGGGGGAGTTCGTGCTGGGAGTGTGAATCTACTGAGAGAGAGAGAGAAAGAGCTTAACCTGCATCATGGGTGGCCAATGAATCCTTGGACCCGCTGACATCCGCTGCTTTTATGAAATGCATGAGAAAGTAGATGGAAAACAAACAAAATGAAATACACAAAGAAACTCGTCAGATTTTCACGACAATTGCAAAACTAAAAACCAATCGAAAACAAATACTTAAAAAAGAGAAGAAGACACACAAAACGAATAAAACTTTTCTTTTTTTTTTACAATCGATTCCAATCGATGGGGGCTGGAGGATATAGACGCACATACGTATGTACATATATGTGTTATCTATGGGGTATGTACATAAGAGTATATATGTTGGAGTGAGAGGGGGCGGGGGCAGCATGAGAACACATAAAAGATAAAACGTCTATGAGATCTGAGAGAAACAGAGAGAGAGAGAGAGAGACAGGGGGACAACATTCAATGCAAGGGAAATGGTAAGCAAAATTATATGCGAAATCTAATGAAAAAGCTCTTGCAGATGAGAGGAAACACTTTGGACAAACGCAGCTCATACAGGGGGGAGGCAGGCGGCAGGCTCAGTTAGTAATCAAAGATTGGTATTTGTAGGGTTTTAGAAAGGAGCGACAGCTACGTTTAAATCAGACCTGGCTAGCCGAAGTCACTCGTGCTTTGCACACAACCGCTAACCGAACTTGCAACTATTTGAGAGAGAAGCACAGAAAAGCAAGCAAATCGACTGCTGTCTTTAGTGATCACCATCACAAGCACATTTTTTTTGTGCTCTTCATTTGGTCAGGTCTGGTATAAATACTCGAATGAATGAAAACACATGCTAGTTCTGGGTTTAGGAGCTAGTTTATTGTTTGTTTTGTATGTTCGTTGGATTGTTCCTAAATGGGGTAAAACCGATCTTCACCAAATTATCACAGGCTATGTCCCATGACTGTGAAAAAGTTCGAAAGCTGTTAAGAACGTATCAAAAGTGGCTCAGAATCATACCTTCTTTGGAAGTTGCTAATTATTCATTGGAAGTTCCCATTATTCTGTCGAGCTAATTTACGTCAATCCAACATTAGCCAGCAGCAAGGCTTTCATAGTCGGGGGTGACACAGAAATCTCTAGAGATTTTGCCGTCGATTGGTTTGCAAATCTCTCAAAAAAAAAAACCGTCGGTGCCGCCGAACTTCGAGAGTTTTCGTTTTCTTTTTCGAAAGTCTGGTTAAAAGGTGTGTGTATTAGATTATGGTCCAACTACCAAAACAGTGCTACATCGCGTAGGTTCGTGAAGTCAGTTTGGTTGGTTTGCCAAAATCTTCTAACAAAATACCAACCGAAAGAGATTTCTGTGGCACCTAAGAATTGGTTTTCGATTGGAATGTGGTTGGAAGAGGTTTCTGTTTTAGCCCCGAGTGAAATCATTATGGATCATTATTCAAGAGTTCTCTAAGAATTAAATTTTTAAATTGTTAAAAAGTGTACATATTCCCCCCTTTGAAATCAAAATATTTCAAATATTGGAGTAAAATTAAGAGTAGAAGATACTATAGGTGAGCTTATGCATTCAACACCCGAAAAAACTTTCACTGTGCTGGGTACCCACCCATCAAGGCATATCCGGTATTGAAAATGCCGACACAGCTGCTAACACTATGATCAACGCTTCAACAATACTACATAACCCACAGGCTGACAAAGACCTTCAAAGACACGTCAAGAGAATTATTGCAAACAAACATATCAAAGATTGGATCACATTCCAACACAAATACAAATCGCTTAACCAGGATGGTACTGGTACATCGTATCCAGTAAACTGCCCAAAACACCCATGGCCAATATTTGTTCGCCTCCGAATTGGTCACACGCAACTGACATATGAACACCTTTTATCTGGTAGCTTGGCACAACGCTGCTCCTGCGGCGATATCCTCTCCATCGACCACATCTTAGACCTCTGTCCGGACACGGCCAGTAAAAGAAACGTCTCCTTTGACACCACAAAACCCTCCGATCTTCTTGTAAGGCCCACACCCGAAAATATTCACTCTGTTTACGACAGTGTTACCATTTTAGCTATTTAGTTGCTAGATCTAGCATTTTTGAAAGTGGAAATGCTTATAAATTTTCGGAAATGCTATTAGCTATAAATCTAGCAACTTAAAATTTATGTTTAGCTATTTCAAGCAATTTTTATATTCTTAGGACGAAGTACAAAATAGCGCATATTAAATTGGGTTGAAACCTTTGCTATAGAACTTCCCCTGAGTAAAAGTCTTAGAAGTGAATTTCCGAGTGATAATTTAAGGCATAATCATTAGAAATTGTTGTAGTTCATAAGTGATTTTAGTTGAGCCTCACAACTTATGAGATTTAGTACTTCAATTTATGCCTAAAAAGCGAAAGTCATTAAAGATCGCATTGCCAGCGTTAGATTCATGACCGAAAAGCAAGCAAGAAAAGCCAACTTTTCCAAATCAGCGCTAATTTTAGTACTATTTAGTACTGAGCCTCCTGACGGGTTCTATCCACAGTAGTGATAGTCGTATGAAAACATTCAGGATGTCTTCAGTCTTTATATTCTTTCGTAGAAATTGATTGTAGAATTGACAAAATATTTTTATTTATTATAATGAGCAAAAAAAAACTCAAATATTGCTGATATGGACGAAGTAAATAAATTCCGGTACATAATTCTTAGTACTGAGATCAGCATTTTTTGGCCTTTCAGCTTTCGTTGCACTTAGATTCTGATTTGGCTCGGACTCCAAAAAAGGGAGATTGTGAATTCATTGCGGGACTCTGTCCTTTTTGAAGAATTTGTTAGTGTTAGCAGCTTGAAAAGCCAATTGGGGTAATTGTTTCCTTCGATACACCGCGAATTAAGAAGAATTATCATGCAAAAAATTTCCGGCGGTCATTCATGGTTTCTTTTTTAATTAAAATTGAAGTTTGCTGATTCTGTTCCGAAATTATGTATACTAGACAATTACCGTAATTTTTAAGTTACTGTTGGATTTTAGACTCAAAAACAATTTTTTTCAATTTTACCCTTTACAATTTTTAGCTATTTCTAGCAAGGATTTCTTCGATGCATCGATAATGGGGAAAAAACCATCGTTGTTTTCAGCTTCGATAAAAACATCGATGCATCGATGTTACCATCGATGTTTCTCCAGCTCTACTCTTAAGGCTAGGAAATGATACCTAACTTGACTATTTTTATAAAAATCGGGTTAAAGAAGTATAAAAAAGGTAAAAACTAATCCATGAAGCCCATTTTCATCCACCTATTTTATCACATTTGTCAATGTTAAGCGCAGTTATAGGTCATATAGTAGAAATTGCATTATCGATTTTGGATGGTAAACCCTCTTAAAGCTTGGAAATGGTACCATTTGCAGCTTTGAAAAGAAAATTGTTTAGATAAATTCAACATAGTTCTTCTTTATTGGGGGGTCAGGTAGTTTTGGGTCACTCCTTCCACTCTCTATGCCCCAAGTGATCGAAAAAAAACTATCAAAACCACCAATTAAAAGTTTAAGCTTCTTTCTATTCTGCAAATCCCCATTAGATCGGACAATTAAAAGTTTAAGCTTCTTGCTATTCTGCAAATCCCCATAAGATCGGACAAAAAACACCGAAACGATTTTACTTTTCAACCAATTTAAAGTTTGAGACTCTAAAAGCTCGGACAAAAACACGGAAACGATTTTGCTACCTCTTAAGAAAACAGGTTATTTTGTCTGTTACTCGTCTGCACTCCTCCAACCTGTTTTTAAGTTCAACAATTCTTGATTTTCATTCAATCGAGTTTTTGTTTTCCTCCTCTGCAAGTGCATTTTTCCCGTTTCGGTGGGCCGAGAACTCATCAGTAACTCGATTTTTGAGGGTTTAGCGGCGGGTGGATTATCACAAATGGCGAGGAGAGAATGTGACACAACCGAAAACAAAACGAAACAGAAAAAAATGTCTAACAAAATCAAAGGAACAAACGAATTAGAGAAATGTTTACGTTAACGAGAAGTACAGAAAAATGAAAAACTTATTCAAAAATAGTTAGATTACATGTTATTTCTTCCAAACTTGATTCTGAAGCCGAAACGAATTGACTCTTATATGTGCATGTAATGAGCTGATGATCTGGAGGGGCTGGCTCTGGAGGAGTTGTTGGAGGAGGGAATATCTGGAATCCTTTTATAGTATTTGGTTTTTTTTTTTTTTTTTTGATTAAACACAATTGGTTTGCAATAGGCAAATGACAACAACAAATACACACACAGAGATAAATCGATATAAAAAAATTGTTATGGTTAATCATTAATCATAATCATATTATTCTTCAGATATTATATCGTAATATATATATGAGTTGAGATGATGGATGGATGGATGGGCTTGAGTCTTGACTTTCGAATGATGATGAGGTATGAGTATATATATTGATATATATATATATAAATAGAGAGAGAGAAGAGTTATGTGTGGATGGTTGGGGATGGAGCACGAATTCTGAATCAGTACGAGTATTTCCTTTTTGGTTTCGGTTTAGGTGGTAGGGGGGTGAGTGAGTCAGTGGCTACTAGGAAACTTACTTTGATGCAGGTGCTTGGGTTTTTCGTTGTTGTCATCATAGATTTCATCTAAGGATATATCTCTTTCTTCTGCAAGGGATCGAAAAAGAGAGAATGGTTAATGCAACTACTTTCCCCACTCAATTCGCTTTGCCCACCATTTAATGAGTTGAGAGATCGTGTAGGAAGCATTTCATAGTTCTCACTGCCCGAACCATCGGTGCCCAATGTGTTCGATAGCATGTAGCTCTCATGGCGCGGCGGTGGGCGTGGCATCTGATTCACTGAGTTCTCCAGCGTACCCTCACCCGAATCTAAAGTAATTGACTCCTCCACATGCAGATTCTCCACCTCGTATTTGTTATCCCAGGCGGTCTTCAGGAATGGATTATAGAAGGCAACTGAAGGAATGGCATTGGAATTTAGTATATATCTAAACATTTCATCCACTATCCACACTTACACTTGACATACTGATCCGCCGAAAAGGTCATAAAACTACCCTTGAAACGATCAGCCAATGCATTTCCCTCGGTTATAAGAAATTGGCAAATTTCACTATTAAAGAAGGCATTGACGCCTCCGCTCTCGGTGACCGCAATTATCTGCAATGGAATGTTGGCATTCTGGGCAGCCAAAATGCTGAAAATAGTGCAAAATATAAAAAGATCATAAGTTATTAAGTTCGGATATACAAAAAGACAGGGGCTGGTTGGGTTCAGTGGTTCATGAAGTAAGACTACACATCGGAGAGTGGGAAAAAGGGGAAAAGCGCCTCACTTCCTTGAGGCATTCGTAGAGAAAGCTTTATCCTATAGGAATATGCGCTAGGAGCTTTTGCCAGCCAATCACCTGTGGATAGAAAAACCCTCTCAGTTCTAGACACACCTATCTTGGTTTCTATTGTTCACAATCTATTAAAGAGATACGAAAGATCTACATTCAGCTCCATAATGAAACACACACGTTTAGGAAGAAGAATCAGTATCAATGCGAACAAATCCAACCTCATCCTACTCACCAATGGGTACTACAGATACTCTGCTAATGCCAAAGCCCCAAGTCAGCAAGCTGACTTGGAGACCCAATGAAGAGGAAATGCTACTAGTGCATCCAAGACAATGCTAGGCTTAGTTGAGTGTCTAATTCTGATTTGTGGAAGTATGATAAATATCAAGCACTTGTCTGTATCAAGGGGGATCTAAGGTCTACTCAAACAATAGCACTCGAGAGCATGCTCGAAACAGACTTCCTATAAAGCGAAATCTGTAAGGTGCACCTTTAGGACTCCATGTACATATCCGCCAGAGAAAATGGTGAAATTCGCTAGACTGCTTAAGGACTTTCTGATTCTCTCCATAAATCATCCGAGGATAACCCAGACGAAGTGGTTGGGAAAGCATTCATACCAATCAATTCGGGTGTCTGTTCGTTCTGCCTAACAAAGATTGCTTAGAATGAGAATTACCTCGTATGAGTTTTTGGCACGCTGAAACTGCGCTGCTGACACAAATGGAAGAGAGTGAAAGAGTATGCTCTGGTGTTTTTATTTGCGCTAGCTAAAAGGTGAAAACAGAAAAATGTGTTTGTTGGTGAGCAAGAAAGCTGATTTGAGTGCGAGCATACTCAATTAGCCGACACTCGTTCAATTGCACGGCGCTTTGGCTGGTATGATACTGAATGTTTTGTTGTATGAACGAATGTGAACAATACATTTTGCAAAATCGTAATTAACCGATTGAAGCGTTCGCTGGTATGACGTTGATTCTACTCAATGTGGATATCGAGCGATCTAAGGCATCTACACAGTGAACGAGTCAAACACTTTCAAAGCTGGTTGACTAACTTGGACAAAGTAAATTTCCTTTTTTCGCTTCTTCAATGCTGTTGTTCCCTTCATTACTCGCTAAGTGATGCCGTGCTTATCCAAAACGAAGCCAAGACATCTGGCATTGTTCCTGAATTCTAGACTTATGTTGTTTAAGTCTAGGGGTAAAAGGATTTACACCAAGGCCTCCCAAACAGAAAGTGTCGCCAGGGCAATCTGCATAGGGTAGCCTAAGGTTTGAGGACAATTTCTAGATTTAAATATGACCTGGCTCAACCAACTGAATGCCACAAGCCAAAGAAATGGGCAAAAGAACTGAGCTGAGCTCCTTAACAGCAGTCACTTTCGTTTGTATCAGCATTTCCTCATTTAAGGGCCGATTTCTCATCTTCGAAATAGTTAACATAGACATAGATCTATGTAGAAGATTAGAAATCGGTTACTAGTAGGATATAGCAGTAGATATTTTGAGAAAATTCAGCTGAGAAAAGTGTTTAATGATTTCAGGGCCGCCTGAGTGATAGATCGGAGGCTGCTCTTTGCACCAAATGGAGGTTGTTTAGGCGGACCAGCGCTTGATAGGTTAGAATAGTTCTGACGTCCAATGTATGATATGAGGTTAGGGTTCCCATGTCTTATCGAAAGCCTTTTTGCAGACCTTCTTCTTTATTCTTTCATCGGAGTTTCTCTTTCAAGAGAGTTTAGAGTTAACACCCTATTACTTCGCTTTTGCTACCCCCACTGAGTTGTGTTTCTCTAAGAAATGGGGATGCGGAAAGGTATTTCAGCATAGTTTTGAGAAAGTACACCCCCTACTTTCTCAGATTTCTGTTTTCCAAACTCAACTTTGATTATAAATCGCGCAATTTTTCATTCTATTTCATTATTTTAAAGGAACCACTGAACCCCCAAAACTCCCCCTCCACTCACCTGAGATTGGCCAAAGAGGAGCGACGTTTGGCGGAATAGAAATAGATGTAGCCATGTATGAGCTCATCTCGATACTGTTGGTTGCCATGATACGATGATAATATAAACTCCACCCTTCGTTTGGCATCCCCAATGAAAACATCCACAATAATCGAATGCTCATTGGCCTTGACCATTGTGGACTCGGCCACCAGGGGTTGGACAATGTTCTCAATGTCATATTGATCGCCACAAAAGATGCAGCACAATATCCTTAGATCGGTATGATTTGAGGGATATGGCTCATAGCTCTTCATTTCGGTCAGCTTGAGCGAGAGTATGACTATGTTGAGTATATCGTAGACATATTTCTGATGATTCTGTGTGTGATCTATGAAATCGCAGTGCAACATCTCGGACAGACGCATACCCTCGCTGCGCAGATATTCCACTTCGTTCTCCTTGAGATCCTGCGGCTGATAGACCAAAACGATGGGTAGATTTTCGAATTTATCCTCCAGCTCGAGATTGCAAAGTAAAGTGCGTTCGAGATTGTCCTTGAGCGTTTCAAACGACTGCTGGTTCGAGTAGACGCAGATGAGACCTGTTTTTTGGGGAGAGTAAGATTAGTTGGAATACTTGATACGAAATCACTCAAACTCACCGCTCGAGTAGACATCAATGGCCTTGAATGCCTCCATATCGCCATTGGCAATGCGATAGTTGAGATAATATGTCTGGTTCTCATAGATATATTCCCCCTTGCTGCCCGTACAGATGCGTATGTCATTCAGCAGATCGCTGGCCAAATGCTCAGAGCCCACAATCAGTAGATTCAATGTGCGATCACTGCCATTCCCGGTGGTTTTCCAGCCGCCGCCCACACTGACGCTACCCTGCGACTTGTGATTGCTGGCCGACTTATCCGAGAGCACCTCCTCTATGAGATTGTCCACACAATTGTTGAAAAACGGACAATGATCACGTATGGGACAGTGGATGAAGCGCAAGTGCTGCACCAGCATCACGCGTCGCTCCTGATCGAGACGATCGAGCATTTTATAGCGCGAATCCTCCTGTATGACATCCGTTATCTGTCTCACATCCTCCTGGGTAATGATATCCACATTCTTGAATTGTAAAAAGTATTGGGCATGCTCCAGCAGCAGTTCCACAAAATTCTGTTTGCTTTTCTCTATGATTTCGTCCTGGTGTATGTCATAGATCTGCTGGCAATCATGCTCGGACAAGGCTTCGAAGCACTCGCGACCCATGAAGAGTACCCTGACTTCGGATAGCTGTTTGCCAGGAGTAACAAAACCAGATTCCTCCAGCAGCATCTTGAACTGTTGCTTCCATCTAAAGGCCAAAAGATTAATATGGATACCCATTCTTAGTTTCGGGTACTTACCCAATCTTCTTCTTATCCTGCTGCACCGAATTCAAGTAATTACGAAACACGGTCTCTGCCTCGGAGGTCTCCAGCACGTCAAACGGTATGCGTGCCTCGTCCTCAGCCTCATCCATATCCACCAGTTCGGTCCACGATGCCTGCGGGCATTCGAAGAAATATTGCTCGAATTCTATATGATTCTGTAGATAGTTCCGTGCACACTCCCAGGCATCGTCCTCGCTGATATTCAGTGCACTTATGTCCGGCAGCATGTACTCCAGCGCCAGGGCAAACTTATCCAAATACTGATGCAACTTCTTGTTCAAATGGTCGTCACGCAGCTTCTTCATGTGACGCCGAAATAGCTTCTGTCCGGCCTCATGCCCAAAGATATTCAAAAACTCATTCCACTCACGATACTGGGAGAGCATCTTGGAGCCCTGCGACCAGAGTATGTGATAGTCGGTAATCTGATTGCGTATGAGCCGTGTCACCGCCTCGGAGCGTGTGTCGAGCAGCTCTTTGCGCGACTTGGCCGACTCCTGATATGATACAATCTTGACACGATTCTTCACCTTGTCAATCATCTGGGCCAGCATGAGAAACGCCAGATCTATGTTGATGCTCTCGTGCGCCGATGTCTCGATGAGCTGCACCGTGCTCTTGTAGTCCTTCCGCTGGCTAATCTTCTCCGCCTCGCGCACATACAGCTCGTAGGCATCGTCATTCTTGGTGGTGACCAAAACCAGCGGCTTCTTGTTCTTCAATATGTTGGCTATGCAGTTCTGCACAAACTCCACCTGCTTCTCCACACTGCGATTGGGCACCGGACTCACATCGAACACCACCACAAAGCCATCGATGCTCAGACGCCCATCGGGCATTACCTTCTGCTCGTACTCCTTCTCGATGCCCAGCTGATTCTTGCATATGTACATCAGTTTCTCCGCCGAAAACACTTTGGTTGCTGTGCATCTCTTCAGATATGGATCCATTTTGCCCACCTTGAAGGCCTGGAATGTGGAGTCGTCCATGAACTCGGTCTGTTCGATAATATTGAAATTATACTCGACGCCCTCATCGGTGGTCTTGCGCACTTCGCCCCAGTAGAGGAAGTGATCGTTGTTCACAATGCGACCGCTGAAATCGCTCTGGCTGAGCACTGATATGTGATCGATGAAGTAATCATCGGCCATGGGACGCATAAATCTGTTGCATAGGCATGATTTACCCACACCCACCTGACCGCGATCCTTTTCGGTCCCGGATAGTCCAATGACCGAGATGTTGAACTGACGCATTTTGACGCACCTGCAATAAAAAAAGGATAGAGAGAGACTTTAATGGGGGAGAAAATGTAGCTGTAAATTGTTATCATTTGAGCGCATGCTCTCTGCTTTCTGTTCTGTTCTGCACACAGACAGCGGAGCTAGCAGAGCTGCAGTGTTGCCATTTTCCGCTTTTTAGTTGCTAGATCTAGCCATTTTGAAACAGGATATGCTATTAGCAGTTTTGAAACTATGTCTAGCTTGTTTTAGATATCAATTACATCAGTTTGCAACCGGAGCGTTTTTTGTTACAGAACTGCCCTTCAAGCACAACGGCTCAGAAGTGAATTTAGCAGCGATGAATCTAGGCCAGAGGCCGGCGCGTTGCTATATACTGGGCATAGGCAAACTCTCAAAAGCAGCGCAGTCACTGACGAGTTTGTTAACTCGCCTGTCATCAGATTACATTCCTTCTTTGAAAGTTGCTAATGGATTCTGTCGTGTTTCTTCACCTTAATCCAACTTTAGCAAGGCAGATCCGACTATTCAAATGTTCTCCATGAAATCAATTTCGAAATTGTCGAAAAGTCACATACTTATTAAACATACCTTAACACATTACTACAGTTTTATCAAAATCGGATGACTTTAGCATATAGCTGCAGTATGAATGATCGGTCGGAAAAGAAGTTCTAGTGAAAAACTTTTTTGTTTTAAACAGGGATGCAAACCGGTTCTGAACCGAACCGCTTTTTCCAGCTGGTGAACCGAACCGCAAACCGAACCGGCTTCCTTTCAGTTCGGTTTGGTTCAGTTCTCTGATGAGTTTTAAAACGTGAATCGCTTTCCTCTAGCCAATGATAACTACTTATTAACTTCGGTTTCCTAAGATAATTTTAGTTCGACCCTCTACCAAAGGGACCACTGATAGACCGAATTGATCCTTAGGAGAGATAAAGCCTTTAAGGATGACTTGACACAAATTTTACAACATGTACTCCTGTAAGTCTACCGCAATTGCAAGCCGGTCTCTTAATATACCTGTCACCAGTGTGCATTCTTTTCTTGAAGGTTGATAATCATTTAATCTTAGCGAGGAGAGTTTTTTCTCATACCATTAATAGGGTGTGTAAGATGCATAGTACGTATTCTCTTCTTGCCGACACTCTCCGTTTTTGAAGTGCATTCCTAGAACTTATAGACGAGTCCTACAAATCGGACTTCAAAAGTTTTGGATATTCTTATAAGAATCTTAAAAATACTCAGATGGCTTATAGGAATTCAATTTCCAAAGTGTACGAAAAGTCACATTACAACAGAAATCATAATACAGTCGAACTTTTCTATTACGAACTTCTGTACAATGAAGTTTTCTTTAGAGCGAATTAATTTCCAATATTCAAACTATTCTATATTACGAATTTTCTATATAACGAAGTTTATTTTTGTCCTCTTAAGATTCGCTATACAGAAGTTCGACTGTATTTCATAATATGCCTTTATGAACCACTGAACCGAACCGAAACCGCGGT
Organism: Lordiphosa collinella; assembly: GCA_018904265.1. Classification (NCBI taxonomy): domain Eukaryota; kingdom Metazoa; phylum Arthropoda; class Insecta; order Diptera; family Drosophilidae; genus Lordiphosa; species Lordiphosa collinella. The sequence goes on from JAEIFV010000368.1 coordinate 210,000, forward strand.
TCAGTTAGCTCCAAAAACCATGCAATGAACCGAACCGGCGGTACAGAAACTGTGTGAACCACTGAACCGAACCAGTACTTATTTTCGAGTGGTTTGCATCCCTGGTTTTAAATGGGATCGCCTCCAAATTTCGTAATTAACAGTGTATTATGCTTTTCCATGATTTCACCAAGTTTAGTCGAAATCAGACATCTATATAGTATAGATCCCATAGAAAAGTAAGGTCCAGAAAATAGTCTTAGTTAGAAAAACTTTTTTGTTTTCAATGCTGCAAGGGTATACAAAACTTCGGCCGAGCCGAAGTTAACTTTCCCCTATTTTTTTTTTTTAAAGGGACTATAGAATGTATTGACTTTGGCGCTATAAAATCAATTTCAGGGTAGAACGGGTTAAAAAATAATGAAAATGAAACCATAACAAACTATGTGATTGCAATTAACTGTCACTTTTTGCTTTCCATTATAACAGAAATCACAAACATATTATGATGAAACAAATATGTCACGTGCGCAATGTCACGTAGCGAATCCTTTTTTACTTTCTAAGAAAAAAAAATAAAGAAAATATTTCAGTCAAACATTTTAAAATTAGTCTCACTAAAAATTTTTGGCAGGTTTCGCTGAGTTCTGCACTTATATTGATGCCCAAAAAAAAACACTTCCATTTTTGGTCACGTGCGTATCGCTTTTTGGATGGCTTTATCTTGAAACCAGCACTACCTCTGCTACCAACTTTACCACTAAATAAAGTGCTCCGAAAGAGCTATAAGTTAAGGTGGCAGAAAAAAAAATTGTTTATTTGGACTTTTATTCTGCTTTAAATGCGTACAACGGTCACGTTCACTTTAGAAATCATTATTTTTTAAATGTTGGGGAAAAAGTTCGATGAAAAAAAGCTCACCTAAAGGGAAGCTTTGACATTTTGAATCGCGTCTTAATGTAAAATAAAAAAAATGTTTTATATTCTACGGATAAGCTTACCCAAATAGAGTTGGTTTAAACAAAAACCTTGGGCTTAATACCTCTAAAAAACAGAACTAGTACTTTATAATGTGTTCGAGCCCAACGGACCGAGCTTCATGTTACAACAATATTTTGGGACAATGAATTAAGCGTGATCATTGAACAAAAATAAGTTTTTGATATCATTTTTGATTTGCCGCAACTTCAATATTCCGAAACTATGACTTTAGGCGCAGATTTAAAAGTAAGTCGCGGCGATATACTCAAGGAATGGCTTTAAGAATTCATATATAGTGAAATAAAAGGCGACTTAAGAACATAAATGATTTTTTGAAACTTTTTCGAACTGCCTTACCTTCGAAAGTTGGGAAAAATACCTTTCCGCGAAGATTTAAGGGTAAACCGGGATTTAAGGCTTAAAACTCATCGAAATTAAAGAAGATCCGTCCGATCCAGGAATATAAATTGCGTTCTTGGCATTTTTGGTATTTGTCTTACCATCGAAAGTTTATAAAAATTCTTTTCCGCGCAGATTTGAGGGAAGATCGAGATTTCATTAAATATATAATAGTTTTAGACTGAACCGAACCGAAACCGCGGTTCATTTGGCTTCAAAAACCGTGTAATAAACCGAACCGGTGGTTCAAGAACTGCGTGAACCACTGAACCGAAGCAGTCCTTATTTCCGATTGGTTTGCATCCCTGTTTATAAGTAATTCTGAACGCTTATCACGAATTTTTTAATGAACTTTTCTGCCGATTTTTAAGACTCAGTTGCCAAAAACCGACCAAATAACAGAAGACGTCACTAGGCAGTAGGTCACAAATTGTTTTGTCTATCATTTTTGTTGAACCGAACCGAAATCGTAGATGCGGAACAGGTTAGGGTTCAGCTTTTATAATTAAAGAGGTTCGGTTCACAATAAATTAAAAGTCGGAATTCCGGGTTCGAACCGGTTCGGTTCAAAACTGGTCATCAGCACTGCATATAACAAATCTGGCCGATTGGAACCAACTTTGTGGTTTTTTTTAATGCTGTAATTCAATTTGCACTCGCCTTTTTAGCTCCCGAATATGACTTCCAAAATGTGGTTCGGTTTTGACTTTTTAATGGATTTTATGATAGACTAAGCACAATTCTCTCGAAACGGGTCAAGTTGAGGCAAGAAGTTTCAGTTACCCCATAATCTGTACACTTTTGTGCAAATGTTGAGTTTCGCGGATCGGATATCTTATAGCTTTCAGCCGCGATCGGTTGGGTTCTAGTGTGAAAAATGAACTTCACTATTTTCACTCTTTTTATAGTTGCTTATAAGGAAAACGTGGGGTTTAGAGAATACGGGCCAAGTGTGTTTGTAGATCCTTTCTATAGAGTCCAAACCTTAACGTCAACGTGTTTACAGGTGGATTGGAAGTGAGTCAAGAATCGGTGCCTCGGCAGCGGGTCCTTTTCTTATGCAGACTTAATGGGTGGAACACACAATTGCAGGTCTCTCCCACGACATTTGCATAATTTTCTGTTATAGCCGCATATCTTAACTTTTTTTTTTTGTTCGGTTTCCTTCACAAAAGCAGATACAACTACGCAGTTACGGGATACATCCACGACGGATGGGCCCTAACATCTTCTCCCAGAGAGCGTGCGCTGGGCTTACGGCTGCGGCTGCTGTGGTGACAAACTTCTTCTTTTTTTTTTTTTGTTGCCGGCGCAAAGAAATTTTCTTTGATTTTTGAATTTTGCAAAAACTTTGATAATTTCACCAGTTTGTGTAATAATCGCAGGCTAGGCTGGTTATCCTAGATGAATGAGCTAACCTTTTTATTTGCTATATTTTTGATTAGGCCCGTTTTTACAACATTTTTCGAACAAAATGTGTCTGCAACAAATCCTTTTTGTGACTGCGGCTGCTGCTGCTAATGCTGGCTCCTGGCTGTGCGGTACGTACAAACGGCGCAAGACAAACAGCTAGATAGAGCGTAACTAGAGAGAGAGAGCGTACACTGGCAATGTGGGTGGGTGTTTGTTGTTGTTGTTGGTGCACTTTTGTTGCTGTTATCCTGTGCTCTCTGTCTCTCTGTCTCGCTCTCTTGGTCTATGTGGGGAAGTAGGGGGGCGGGGCGGAAATGGAAATGCTTGTGGGTGTATGACTGTGTGTGTGCTACACTCCAATCAACAGGAAAAATATAATAATACAACAAATTTAGCATTCCTCCAACTACTCGAAACTTTAATTGAGTTTTTCCGGCGGCCCCAGCAAAAAACCCTCCTCCACGTTTATGTTTGCGAGTATGCGTTCGTGTGTGTGCTGCAAGTGCATCATTACGCAGAATCGAAATTGGAGAACTGCAGCCTCCAGAGCAGAGTACAGAGAGGTTCCAGCAACAGATTTCCTGTACAATGTGCATATGTATGCATGTGTGTGTGTCTGTGTGTGTACATTCCCGGGCTGCACAACAACTACGATAACGACAAATTGTTGTTGTTTTTTTCTCAATTGTCTTGGAAAGTGCAGCTAGATGACCAGCTAGATGACTGGAGTTGAAGATGTATATTCCAGCTGCTGGCTTACCCTGTTGTAAATTTATTTGATGGCTGTTTCTTGCATTTCCTTTGGTAGCACAATTTGGAGTTTGTTATATTTTTGCTTAAATTTTAATTATTCTTCCCCACCAGCTTGCAGCACTTAGCGAGAGCAAGAGCGGGAGCACACGACGTATACAAGAAGACAATTACGAATCAGCATCGTAAAACACAAAGTGAAAATTAACAACAACAAAAAAGAAACTCCTTCCAAACACACACACTCACTTGCTAAATGGTACTCACAATTAATGCACTTGCATTCAGCTACAGCTTCAAATATTTATAATTAATCACAAAATATTAGTTTTATTTTTTACATCCGAGCTGAGCTTTAATAACAACAAAAAATGCAACCCAACAGCGTTCGACTCTTTGGCCTCTACAGAGGTAGAGGTGCATGCCGTTAGGTTATCGGTAAGAGCGTGTGAGAGAGAGCGAAGGTTAGCGATGACACTATCGATAGATAGTGGCGATAGTTCAGAGCGCCAAAACACAATCGAGTTCCAAATAAACGTATCTAATTTTCAGTTTTTTATACAAAAATCTTGAATATATATATTTTTTTTACACATTACAAATTACAAAGTTTACGCCGGGGATTTCAGGAGGTGTTTGTGTGGTGGGTGGTGGGTGAAGGTTAGAGGGTAAGAGGTACAAGGTGAATTCAATTTCCTTCTCGTCTTCTCTCTTTCGTTTCAATACAATTCGGATTTCTGCATCACCGCCGATACAAGAGCTTTGAAAGCATCCTCGATCATTATGATATGCAACTGGGCATCCCGATACGAGCACAATTTGGCGCTCTCCGTCAAAGGCATTTGCATGGTGGTCACGCCCAGCGATGACTGCGAATGCAGACTCCTTCCGGTGGTCATCAGTATGTTAACACAATCATCGGCCAGTATGGGAAATGTTTCCGCAAATCGAACCATAGCTGGCAGCACATTACGCAGGAATTTGCACTTGGCGGAGGAGGTAAGCAGCGAGAGTGTCGTCTGGATCACATTTAAGCAGAATTTCGACACGCCCAGACTCTTGGGTATGGAGTAGTTGAGCACCAGGTGTGAGGTCAATTCAATTGTAAAGATCTGCTTGTCCATTTCGGTGACATTGAGGAATTCGTGTACGAAATCAATGCAAATATGCATGGACGGCACACTGGCCACAATCATGGGTATAATCGCTTTCGGATACGTCTGAAAGTGCACCAGTTTGGCCAGCGAGGGTTCCGATATGAACGCCTGATGCACATAGGTACCAATAATGCCCTGTATTTCACGCAACTCCAATTGGGCCACCCGATCGTTGGCTTTGCTCGACATGTACTCCAACACCTCGAGCAGTATGTGAACGGCGGCACTCTCCTGGGATGCAATCAGTGTGGTCTTTAATTCCTCGCGATCGGCATCGGTCTGCACGAGACCATTCTTGTCCAACACCTGTTTCTGTTGCATATGAACATTTAAATAGGTCTTGGATGCAGCCAGACTGCCTTTTAGTATTGCAAATAGGGCGAACAGAAGCAAGAATCATCAGCATATGTGCATAGATGTTTTTAGGAATTATGATATGTTAAAGGAATATAATGAGATTTAAGTTATTTTTAGTCTATAGAATTTATGAAAAGAAAAATTCAATTTATTTATGCTTTTAAATATATTAAGTTAAATAAAAAAATTTATATGAAATAAGTATATGTGCATTTTACATTTGTTAGCTTTTTTTTGCGTAGGTTATATAAATTTTTAGGAATTTTACACTTTTAATCATTATGTATTTGTTAGTGTGCTTTCCATTTGCATTCTTAACAATCTTTAGACGATCAAGCATGGAGTCTACCAGTTTTTGAAGAGGTTATTTGCTAACTTGTTGCCACTCCGCAACCAAAACATTCGTAAATTGCTTGAGTTTCTCAAACTGTCGAATTTTCTTAAAAACTCTGTCAGACAGGATTCCCAGAAGTCCCTAATGGGGTTTAAGTCAGTATTTATCGCTGGCCAATCCAAAACCGTAATGTTTCTGGTTACAAGAAATGCTTCTGTAATGAATTAATTGTGAATCGTGGCGTGGTCTTGGTGAAAAATCTAGTTATCCTCAAGAAGGCTATCCTCAAATACATCAAGTTCGCTTTCCAACCACTGCACAGAGTTTTCGGCATTAGTTTTAATTGGAATAAATCAATTCCGAGACGTTCTAGCATACAAAAGAGCGACTCAAATCATTAAGTATTCGGCAACCGTGGTTTGGCTTATGACGGTTATTTCCCTGGTGGTCGTATTTCGTGCCAATATTTATTTCAGCCTTCTAGGCCGTCGAAATTATGCTGTTTCTCGTTGAAAAAATTAGATAGTAGAAATTAGTATGCCAAAATATGAATCTTTCAGCAAGTACAGAACGAGCATTCAGATGATGTGGAAGTAGTTTTGGTATATGCACTCGGGAAGTAAATGAAACGTAAATGTGTTCAGTAAAAACTTGATGAAAACGTCTTCTAGGTTCATTGAGGCTTAAATGATACTTTGTCTCGCTACAAGACATGTCTTTCCGAACCGCAAGACACCAAATTTCCCATTGGAAGCGTTAGTCAATGATGGTTGAACTGCCGCCGCCTTTGATTTCACCTCAAGAATGTGGGTTTTTAAAAAGTTTGAAGTCGCGTTTTTATGCCTTATAACTCTGGCAGCTATATAATAAATTTTAGTGCAATTTTTTTTGAGCCCCATTATTAATCTGCGCTCATCAGCTGACAAATGCATTCAACGAGGCGTGCTAGGATAAAAACTCCTCTAGCATCATATTTTATACAGTAATATATACAGTAAATTATACAAGATATATAAAATTATCCCGACGCACACCGCTAAATGCATATAAAACTAAGCTTGCACATATACTTATTTCCTAAGAAAATGCTGTCACACCACACAAAAGTCAAGATAACGCACTAAGAATGATGTCTAAAGAAGGATTTTGTATAGACATTCTAAAAACAGAATACAAGAACACACTTCTGTATACCAACAACAAATGTACCGTTGGTTTTATAAAAAAGATAAAGAAAAACATTTATGCACATATACTTAATTCCCTGAGGTAGCTTAGGTCGTGTGTTGGATCAATAAGTGAATGTGTTTAAAGCAGCAATGTTCAAGAAAAGAGAGGCCAAAAAGTGAGAGTGTATTGGTGTGCATTATCAAAGCGACACAGCCAAGCTTTGAACTGCCCGGCTCTTTTGCGATTGCCGATTGCGCTCGGCCCCTGGGGGCTTTAAAGAGCTTAGGCAGGGGTGCAGAGAATCTGATTTGGAAAATAAATATAACCAAGCTTCGTCACCAGTAACGACTATTGTAAAGTTTCCAGACTGCCCATTTTCGAATTTGTTTAGGAAATATTGGGCAAAGTGCAGCCTCTTTTTGGGTGGTATTTAAAATGCGTGGAACCAGACTTCTTCGTGTACATCAGATGATGCTGCAATATTCGAAATACGGCCATGGCATTTACGCCCAGTTCATTAGCAATCATTTCCTGTGTTGCTCGAGGGTCTTCGTCTAGTTTAACTTTTACTCGCGGGTCGTCCTCTATAGAAATTCTTGAACCGCTTTTGAAATTTTTTTTATACCTTAAATTTACGCCGAAAATTTTCGAAAGACTCAATGACGAATGGTAAAGATCGGATGAACGGTTGTCGAGTTATAAGGAAAACCCAATCATTTGATGTTGATGAAAGCCCCAAAAGGATTTTTAGAAATTTCAGTACTTTAGAAGATACAGCCTTTTTGTGTCTTCGTCAAAATGACTATTACTTCAAACTTTAAACGCGTTTATCCGAAACCACGTTTTCGACTGGCGGCCATGATATCTCCAGTTCACTGAACCGATTTTCATGAAACAAAGTGGAATCGACGCAGATTGTCACCATTCTCGGGTAACCTCGACCATAATTTTAAATTTTTTACTATTTTTTTTTACACTAAACTACAAAAAACCCGAATTTTTGATGGCCGCCATTTTGCAAAACAATTAGTTTAGGTTCAGCCGATTACCTAACTGAAACCCCGTTTTTTTATCGCCTCCCGCCGCCGTACACACCTTTCACCACCAACTTTGAGTCTCTTACTTGAACAGCCCTCGTATCGAGCAATTTTTTTTTTACTTGATTTGTAAACAATAAATAAAAAAGTTTTCAATTATTCTTTGCGTTTTCAAATAAGATTTTTTTAAAAAGGGTCCAAAAAAATTTTGAATGAAGACCCCCTCTTAAAGAAACTTTCAGGCAGTGCTGCCCCTACCTTTCTGGAAAGCTGGCTACGCCCTTGCAGTGATTTGCCGATATTTTGAACTAAATTTACGCCGAAAATCAGTAACACAAGCCACATACGATCGGTAAATATCGGATGAATCGGAATAAAAAGATCGGTCAACACCGGTCGCAACGGTGATATTCTTACAGTATTTATATCGGGCTTGACCGACTTTCTTGTAAATCAATCCATTCTAAGCTTTTTTATCAATCGATTCAGTAGTTGAAGCACTGATCTCCGCTAAGAAATTTACAGTTACCGCTTCTTTCTCTCATTTATTGCTAATCTCATAAGAGTCAAAATCCCCCACTCACCTCAGCACTTCCATGGGTTCCAGCAGGCTCTCATTGGCAAAGGTGCGTCGACTGATTGAGTCCGTGGTATTCGTAATGGCCCTCAGCGACATAATCCACAGGGTGGTGGGCAAAACAGCATTGAGGCGCAGCCAGAGATCATAGTACAGATCCTTAATATAGCGTGGCACCGTCTTCTCAAAGACCACCGGCAAATGCTTCACCAATTGCTGGGCATATTGGGCCAGTGTCTCGGGTGGCAGCTGCAACAGTTGCTTAAACACACGCACGGCCAAATGTGGCTTGGTTTTGATGGTATCCAGGGCCAGGGCCAGCCGCTCAGGCTTCAGTTGACCCCTTTTACTCGTTTCGAGACAGGTATTAACCAAATTGTGCTCCTCCAGCCAATCATCCACCATGCTGAGATGCGGATAATTGGAAATGATCAAACGCAACAAAGGATGAAACAGGGACAAGTAATCGTTGTGATACTGATGCGCCTTCTGTAGCAGATACTTGAGGGGTAATCCACCCAGGAAGTTGTTCGAGTACTCCTTTTGTTTGCGTCCGCCCAAAGCGCTGAGGTTCATCAGACGCGTATCCTCGTACAGCATGAGGTAATAGATCATCAGCAGCTGTGAGGTGAGAGGACAGGTCACCTCCACCTGACTCAGCTCCTCACTTTCAGTCATGGGCGGCAAATCCTCCGCAAAGAAGGTCAGCTGGGAGGTGCGAAACACATGCAAGATTTCCAGCTCGGTAAAGGGTCGATGCATGTGATCGATATTAACCTTGCCGGTGGGATTCGGTATGATGAGGGTGTTGACAAACACCTCAACCAGGGCGGGCATGACAGGATGCACCGGACGCACTGAACTGCAGATTTGCTTAAAAATCCACGACTTGATGGGCACCTTGTGCTTGAGAAAGGTGCGTGACTTGAGCAGCTGATGGATGCAGTGCACCGGCAGGTAGCCAGGGATGGTGCCATTCAAATGGGGCGTCACTGGCACCCTAACGGCATGCAAAGCCACCACCTGCTCGGTGAATAGATCCTGCGTGAACAGCTGCTTTATGCGATTGGTGCTATTCGGTCTGATGGGTATTTTCATGGCCAAAGTGGAGCAGACCATCTCACTGATGGCCGTTATTTGATTGCTATGGAAGTGTATGGCCAGCAGCAGCAGCATCTCACCCAGGGAGGTGCTAGTGCCCGAACGCTTGCAGAAGAAGGCATCCTCACGTATGAGCCACTGCAGCCACTCCACGGCCTTGTTCTCCAAAGGAATGGTAGACACCAGCGAGGGACAGGCAATCAACATGCACAGAGCCAAGGTGACAAACCTTACACCCGAGGGTGTGGCCTGGGGACAGCTGGTTACCAGCTGGGACAAGGCATTGATCTCATCATCGTTAAACTTGAGACCGCCTATACCCCGGAGAGCGCAGTACAGACGCAGCAGAACCGCTCCCTGCAGATTAAAGTCCTTCAGATCCGCCGCATTGCTTGTTATCTGTATAATCTTCTGCAGCAGCTCCACACGCACCAGATTCAAGGCATCGCCCTTGCGCTTCTGACTCGAGCGTATGTAGACGGCAAACCAGGAGCGCAGATTTTGATCATTGCCCAGCAAAAGGCCAGTGAGAAAGGCAATCTGTGGAGAAAGGATTGAATACTTTAGTTGGGGGTCGCATAACACGGCTCGACAAAATCAAACTTTTTTAAAAAACCCAGAATGAAACCCTCCTCAAATTCTGATAGAAGGGACTTCTATCACGTCAAAAATGCTGAACAATTGGCTACATCCGTCCTGTGTAACACTTTTACAGGTCGATCCTGAGGATCAGAAGATATTCCTGGCGAAACCACGTAAAAATACGACCTAAGCTGTCCTTTAAATAAAGATCCACGCTCTCCGAAACAACGCGACTCTCACGCATTGTTTTTGTTTTAAGCTTTACAGCGCCAACCAAAATTTGCGACAGGCGCAAAAATTATTTAGAAAAATATTAAATAGTTCTATGACCCAATAATAGAAACCTTTTAATTGTATAGCAAAAGAACGTACACAGAGGCTAATCAAACTCTTTTGAAAACTACACTCTCCGAGCCTGACTAAGAAAACAAACATCAAAATTTGATTTGTAACCTAAACATTCTATGCTGTAAAACTTATTCTCTTTCCTGTCGGCGATGGGCAGCACTTCATAGGTACAGAGTAGGTTATAGTCGGGCTTGACCGATTATCTTTTTTTTTGGTCTAGATTGTGGGCTAAATGAAGTGGGTGATCAAATGGGTGGATCGACCCCGACCTAGTGCAGTTGAAAAACTGGGTATGAGGTGATTCCCACAGAAGTCCCTTTTTTCAGAATTTAAGGGTCTCATTTTTAGTCTCTTACTGTTTAATGCGTCCACTTACCAAATCCTCGGGATGCTTAAGCGCCAGCTTCAGCATAAACGAGGGCACCTTCATCATGTCCACACACATGGAACGATTGGCCAAAGCCTGCGAGGGATTCATCTCACTCAAAGCCATCAGCAAGGTCAGCCTATGCTTGCCGTCGCTGCCCTCCTCATCACAATTGGCTATGACATGCGACACCACATCGCGATAGCAATCCGGAAAATTGGCCACCAAAGCGCATATAATCCGATGTCCATTCGGCACATGCACCAGAGCATCCGTCAACTCCAGTATATTCAACAGCGAGGGCAGCTCGGCCAGGGCAATGCACAGTATGTCCACCACTTCCTCCAGATAGATACCATCGTCCAGTATCTCCGAATGGGCGGCCGGCTTCTGTTCGGTCACCTGTTGCTGCAGATTGAATATCTCCGACAGGACCACTCGCACCTTGCGCGCCACATCCGCCCGCTCAAAGCCCAACGCTATGCCCGACTGCAGTCCGTACTCCGGATGCTGTTGTCCCTCGAAATACACAGACTTCTGTCGCGTCTGCAGCTCCTTCTTTAGCTCATTCTCCAGCTCATGGTAGTTGACCTGCAGATAGGAGACTATGCTATTGACCACCTCGATGCCAATGAGCACGGCCAGTATCTGTTTGCGCGACTCCATCGAGGATTCCGTGTTGTCCAGCGGCGACAGCAGACTCATGCGCACCAGCGACGGCAACACCGGACGGATCTCTGTCTCGGGATAGCTGGCCAGGGATTTTATGTCCAGATTCTGCATGGCACCGAACACCCGGGCCGTCACATCGTACATCTTAACCGGCATCCTGAGGCAGGCAGGATTCCTGCAATATTATGGAAGCCCCCTGCCTGGTACTAGACGCGCCTGTCTGTGCTGGTGTATGAGGTTTATGATTAGAATATTCTTTTTATTTTTTTGTGAAATTTCTGGCTAGGATTGGGAATTAGAATGAGCCACACTGCAGCCGACAGCATCTAAGCAAAGCCATCGATTGTTATCGATAGGTCGATTGCTCTGGTAAGTAACAGGGCTGTGGGAGTTTAATAACATTGCAGTTTGGCTAACATTACAGTACACACCCGATATACCTAAAAGGACTGCATAACTAAGGTTTGTTATCACTGTTTACAAAGTTTATAGAGTTTTTTTTAATGAGATGAAGTCGGAAATTTCAGAAGTAGTTCAAATAGACGATGAAGAGACAAGTGACTTACTTATGTATGTATATACATATCGCTCGCTTACTTCAACACAGTCATAACTCAAAAACACGACTTTTGACTTAAAAATGCAGAAATATTCGCTATATCGTGATCTATATTGTGAAAAATTTCCATTTTGCTATTTTTATAGTCTCCGAGTGAGATAAGAATATGTCAGTATATTATTTTACAGGCTCATTTTCATGTTCCAGCGACATAAAGTATGTCTAGAAAGTGTTTTACACAGGAAAAAACCACATACACACATTTTTCTCTATTTTGCATAAAAAGGTGTTTTCTCTCAATGTTAAAATTTTGTATTTTTTATTTTATTTTGATTTTTTTGTGGTTCTTAGAACTAAGTAGCAGGAGAAAGTAGCCAACCATTTTAACATTTTTAAAAATATAAAACAAATAAAATCCCTATTTTTAAGTGTCAAGAAAGTGTTTTTACAAATTGTAAAAGCTTCTATATTCTTAGCACAGGAGTTCGAATTAGCTACTTTTGGAGAGTACAAATAAAAGAGCGGCATTTATTGCATTTGTTTGTAAATTAAATGGTGTATATTTTAACCAAAATCCAGCGTTAAGCTGCCTTTTCACTTGTCACATATGGCTATCGTGTAAAAGCAAAGCAAATATCTCTTAATATCTAGAAAATGTAGCCTTCTTTAATGAAATAGAACAGGTTCTATTTGATAAGAGTTTGACAATCGACTATTTTGAGTTATATGCAAGTGTAAAGGCAGCTCTAGTTTTTTTTATGCTTCAAGTTTCTGCCACATATTTCCCTTAAACCAGTTAACAGTTTGATTTAAAAATTCCATTGGCGCTTTAAATTGGTATTTTCACCTCGACTCCATACGGTCACACTAAGGTATTGGAAAGAGGGAAATTTTTAATAATTAGTATGACCGTTTCATATCTAGGTGCGTACGGTCACTGTCAATTATACACTTCCCCTTCACCCAATTTGTGTTTGTGTTGCGTTTCGTGTTTTGTTTTTCTTGTAATCCGATTCAAAACTTCCAAATTCCGCTGACCAAGGGCGAAAATGTGCTGAGGACCACAAGTTCCTATTCTTCTCCTGGCATCAAAACGAGCGCATCCGTTGCCATGTCTGTGCGTCGCGTGAGCGTGTGTGTGTGAGAGCGAGTTGGTAGCGCGAGAGAAGTGAAGACGGGGAGGTAAAAGGGCGGGCAAAAGAAGTCAACAAACCACTGGGAAAAGCGAACGACGGCGACGACGACGACGAGCGAGCGAGAAAATTGCAGTAGAAATGTTTTCCAAGAAGAAGAAGAAACCGCTGATCTCGATGCCCAGCAATTTCGAGCATCGCGTGCACACGGGATTTGACAAGCGGGAGAACAAGTATGTGGGTCTGCCGCTGCAATGGGCCTCCATAGTGGGCAACAATCAGATACTGAAGTCCACCAATCGGCCGCTGCCGCTGGTGGATCCCTCGGAGATAACGCCCACGGAGATTTTGGATTTGAAGACCATAGTGCGTCCGCATCATAATAACAATAAGGCGGATACCACATCCCTGAACAGCAGCAGCAATGCCAATGCCATGATGATGCCGGGGCCGGGGCCTTCGCTGCAAATGGCCCCACCACCTGGCATTGTTTTGCCCAAGACCAGCCATGTGGCACGCTCCAATTCGCTGAGAAGCTCCAGTCCACCGCGAGTGCGTCGCGTGGCCAATGTTCCGCCTGCGGTGCCCGAGGAGGAGGCGACGGCGTCGTCGGCGGCCACCACCAATCCCACACCCCTGCCAGGATTTAAGCCACAAATGCCACATCCGGCCCAGCTGTATCCCAATGGCGGCGCAGCCATTGGCCCGCTGGCCGTGCGCACGGATCAGCAGCAGCAACAGCAGCAGCAATATCGTACCATGCCAGGCGGAGTCGGAATAGGCGGCGGCCCGCTTGCCCAGCAGACCTCCCCCGTGGGCTCAGTGGCCAGCGGCACACGCTCCACCCACTCCCATCACCAGAACAATGGCAACAACAGCAGCTATCCCCTGTACCCTGCCTCCGCATCAACCAAACCGCAAATGGTGGCTGGTGATCAAAATCAGAATCCCCTGCTCCACCATCCGCACTCGCATCCTGCCAAAACTGCATCGCGTGCCTCCAGCTCCAGTGGGGGAGCCATTTCTCAGCAGCAGCAGCAACAGGCGGCCTCTGCCTCCCAGCCCAAGCAGGAGCAGCGTCTGACGCATGAACAGTTTCGTGCTGCCCTCCAAATGGTCGTCTCGGCGGGTGATCCGCGCGAAAATTTAGATCATTTTCAAAAGATAGGCGAAGGCTCCACGGGCACGGTGTGCATAGCCACTGACAAGTCGACAGGTAAACAGGAGTCCACCTCCAGCCTTCCCCCTCCCCCAACTTAGACTAAATCTCTGCCCTCCCCAGGTCGCCAGGTGGCCGTCAAGAAAATGGATTTACGCAAGCAACAGCGACGAGAGCTTCTATTCAACGAGGTGGTCATCATGCGGGACTATCATCATCCCAACATTGTGGAGACCTACTCCAGTTTTCTGGTCAACGATGAGCTATGGGTGGTCATGGAGTATCTGGAGGGCGGTGCACTCACCGACATTGTCACCCATTCGCGCATGGATGAGGAGCAGATTGCAACTGTCTGCAAGCAGTGCCTAAAGGCTTTGGCCTATTTGCACTCACAGGTGCGTGACCAGTCTTAGTCGTCCCCCCCCCCCCCCCCCCAGCCAGCTCTCTTGCGGCTGCTTTTGTCGCCGCGCCATTCCATTCGTTTAGTTGGCTTTTGCTGTGTGCCATTTGTGGCGCTTTCTTCTTGGCTTGGCCCTACGCTTTCGCGGCGACGTTTTTGGTTTCAATTTCTAAATTGTTTATTGTCGCCAAAGTCACCACCACCACCGACGACGGCGACGGCGGCGACAATGCACGCACAGTGGCATGAGGGGACACAGAAATTGTGTGAAAGTTTCAATTTGTTTGAGGGTCTGAAGCAATTGTTGAAAAAATGAACTGAATCTTTATTCTGTGGAGTAAAGACAGGCAGGTAGATCCGTAAGCTCCCTAATAAGGCCGGGAAATTGTTTTTTATTGATACCATTTCGACTTGGAAATCCAGGCGAATGCCCAATATATATGGTATTTAATATTTGTCTTTAAAGTCTACTTCATCGTGTAAATCCTGACAAAAGCGGAGGCTGTATTTTTTTTCACCACCTTCGATTGAAATCACAACTTTGGCTTGGAGCACTAGAAAAATAACTCTTTGACTCCATTTTACCAAGCCACACATCGAATTTGAAATTTATATTCTTAATCAATTTTGTTAGTTTATGGTTCCAGAAAGTTCTGTTAAACGCAGGGATGCAAACCGGTTCTGAACCGAACCGAAAACCACAAAGTTTTCGGTGCGGTTCAGTTCAGATCACAGACGAGTTTGCCCACCGACCTCCTAAGACGCCTGTCATCAGATTACATTCTTTTGTCGCGTTTTCCATTTCTTTTACAAGACCTAATTCTCATTATTCTGCGTGTTTCGTCACCTCAATCCAACATTTGAAACCAGCATATCGGACTATTCAAATGTTCTCTAGGATTCAATTTAGAATTTTCGAATGTTGGAGAAAAAAAGTTCGAGGAAAAGACACTTAAGGTGAGCTTTTACATTTTAAAACGCGTTTTAATAACGGGTGACAACTAAAAATCTGCACAAACTTTAAAATGCCGCCATAACCACAATTCTCAACGGATCTTTATGAAAATTTGACAGTTTTTGTATGACTACATATACAAAAGAGTTGCATCAATAGATTTGTTCGAAAGGACCGTTATCAGCCACTCGACGTACCTTACGGAAAATGTCTCCGCAGGTGGCCTGTACGACCTTGGGGTCGTATTTCCGGATACATAAGCGAATCCTATTGGTCAGTTCTTTGATATTTTTAGCCTTCCAGTTGTTTTTGTAAACTGCAGCACTCAGACTTCCAACAAAAACCCTCAATTGGACGACACTGCGGCAAGTTTGTTGGGTTCCGTTCCTTTGGTATAAAAGGGATGTCTTTGCTGCTCAGGAAACCCGCCGTCATTTTAGTGTAATGAGAAGATGCTTTGCCAGGCTAGAAAACATATTTATTGTCGGAATGATTTTCCCTTAAAAAAGGAATCAAAACCTTCTTTAAACACTCGTTTATGTACACTTTACTTGTTGACTGCAATGCCACTTGGCATGAACCGCGGCTTCGATATGCCCCTCTCAGAGATCGCTTGAACTTATATTTCACATCAGCAGGTGTTGACGATACATCCCGGTACATGGCTGCGACTCAGACCAAAGTAACTTTCATCGTCTAAAACAAAGCGTTTGGTTGCACATCCACCGACGTTGAGGCGGAGCTATAGGAAAGTTTTAAAAAAAAAAAACACATAAAATTCAGAAAAATGCATGAAATCTTTATTTGAATCGATAGTACGGTCCATAATTAATTTAATGTTTGAAGATTATTTCATGCAAATGTTGACCGTGACTGCGCCTTAGTCCAATTTTGGCATACTCTTTCCAACATTTCGGCCGGTATCTCACGAATAAATGCTTCAATGTTGTCTTCCAATGCGTCAATTGAAGCGGGCTTGTCTGTATAGACATGAGCTTTAACATAGCCCCACAAAAAATAGTCTAAAGGCGTTAAATCGCACGATCTAGGCGGCCAATTGACCGGTAAAATGTTCACCGAACTCGCCTCTCAATAAGTCCATTGTTGCGCGTGCTGTGTGGCATGTGGCACCGTCTTGTTGAAACCACATGTCATGCAAGTCAAAAAAGTTGGATATCATCTCACGGTAGCGCTCACCATTCACAGTTACGTTACGATTCGCATCATCTTTGAAGAAGTACGGTCCAATGATGCCACCAGCCCATAAACCGCACCAAACTGTGACTTTTTCTGGATGCATTGATAGCTCTTGCAATGCTTCTGGCTGATATTCACTCCAAAATCGACAATTCTGCTTATTTACGTACCCATTGAGCCAAAAATGAGCTTCGTCGCTGAACAAATTTTTCGGTAAAAATGGATCTTCGGCCAACTTTCCAAGAGCCCATTCACCAAAAATTCTACGTTGCGGTAGGTCGTTCGGCTTCAATTCTTGCACCAGCTGTATTTTGAAAGGCTTCACACCTAAATCCTTCCGCAAAATTTTCCACGTTGTTGAGTAACAGAGGCCCAATTGCTGCGAACGGCGACGAATCGATAACTGGCCGATACAGCTGCGATATTTTCTTCAGTTCGCACTCTACGTAAGCGTGTTGGTGGTTTAATGTCAAACAATGTAAATTTGGTGCGAAATTTAGTCACAATAGCCCGAATAGCCGCTTCAGTGGGTCGATTAAACTGACCATAAAATGGAAGAAGCGCGCGATGAACTTTCTTAACAGAGCACGCATTTTGATAATAAAATTCAATAATTTGCAAGCGTTTTTCATTTGTATGACGATTCATGGTTAAATTATAGACCAAACTGAAGATGTTTGACAGTGAAACAAAACACGAAACGTGCGTGAGCTTTTTAAACCAGTGTTGCCAAAAAGATAATAGCTAAAAAATCCACAGTACGAAATGATTCGCAATACAGACTATGCGTGGCCCAGTTTCAGGTTGGGTTCGCTGTTAGGTTTCTATTTAGGTTTTTGTAATAGCTTTGACCACATCTTAAACATCAATTTTCATTCTCTATTTCCTTTTCTACCTTCCTTAGGGCGTCATTCATCGCGACATCAAATCGGATTCCATACTCTTGGCCGCCGATGGCCGTGTGAAGCTATCGGACTTTGGTTTCTGCGCCCAGGTTTCCCAGGAGTTGCCCAAACGCAAATCCTTGGTGGGTACACCCTATTGGATGTCGCCCGAGGTTATCTCACGTCTACCCTATGGCCCCGAAGTGGATATCTGGTCACTGGGCATTATGGTCATTGAAATGGTTGACGGGGAGCCGCCGTTTTTCAATGAACCGCCATTGCAGGCCATGCGACGTATACGCGATATGCAGCCGCCCAATCTGAAGAATGCCCACAAGGTGTCGCCGCGTTTGCAATCGTTTTTGGATCGTATGCTGGTACGGGATCCGGCACAGCGAACCACGGCCGCCGAGCTGCTGGCCCATCCGTTTTTAAGGCAGGCGGGACCGCCGTCATTGCTGGTGCCGCTCATGCGTAATACGCGACATCATTCGTAGAGGAGCAGCAGCAGCAGCAGCGGCCACTTTGTTATTGTATATGCCATAGACCAGGACCAGGCATTTTATTCTCTTTCTCTACTTAAAGGCAGGGACCCCGCGGTACCTGTTTCCAAGTCTAGTATTATGATTTTGTTTTTAGCCACTGTACTTAAGCCCCCAACCCCCTCTCGAACCTCTAAGCACTTGTAAAGTTGACACCCACTACTATTCCATGTATTTCTGTGTTGTTTGTCCCACATTTTCTCACCCTTTTTTAACACTCCATTAAGTATTCCAAGCATGTTTATGTTATTGTTTAATCGAATTGGACTTCAATGGAAAGTCATTTATGCTTATGTGCCTTTCACCAAGAGAATCCATCCACACATCACTTGCCCACACAATTGTATTTGAATAACGGGGTTCGTAGAAGAACAGACCTAAAATGTATATTTTAATGGATAACAAAATGGATCATCATCATCATCTCTGTGTACCAAGCTTAGCGTTTGCAAAGACATACAAAAAAAGATAGCCTTGTTCCCAATTCTATTTCCACAAAAATTCTTCAATTTAAAACCGGTTTTCGTATAAGATTTGGTCTCTGCAAATCACTTTTGCGGAAGTGGAATTGAGAACAAGGCTGTGTGTAAAAAATGCTTGTGAAACAGGAAATTGTTAGTTAAAATTACTGGGCCATTTTGCGAACCCTTTTCAAATCAACAATCCATAAAACACTTTTTAAAAACTGCATTTTGCACCCAACCTTTCCCCCCTGTTCGCCTGTTCTCTAGAGTGCAGGGTGGAAATTTGGGTATTCCGTTCTTGTCAATATAAAATGTTTTATTTTTTTTTTTAATTTTTTCGAATATCTATGTTGTAAGACAGAAAGAGAGAGCGAGAGATATGGAATATATATTTACATATAAAAAAAAAAACTATATTATATATTTTTGATATAAGCGAATGAAAACAACGAATATGCTCCAAGCTAGAATGCTCAGTTAATAGGCAAAAGGCATATCCAAAATTATTATATGTATTAATCAATATCTGGAATTGAAAGTTTAAGGACACACCTTCCACAAAACCACAAAACTAGCCACAGCAATGAGAAAAGAATCCACACATTCCCATTTTACAAATTTTTTTTTTTATGGAAAAAAAAAATAGAACTTTTAGAATATTAATCTGTTCTGGATTTTAACCGAATGTAATTATTAATAAATAAAAATATAAAACAGGTATGAAAATATGAATCATGTTTATTTTTTGCCCCAGAAGAGAAGAGAATAAACCTTAAAGAATCGCTTTATTGGACCTTCTGAAGATACTTTTTCCCTTGCCTGGAAATTAATGCTTTCTTTATAGCCTTTTCACACTGGGCGCAGCATAGACGAAGCTTCGAAAACCCGCATCATGCGCTCACACCAAACTCGCAGCTTCAAAAATATCTGACAGCTCTGTATGAATAAAAAATAGGGGAAAGTTAACTTCTGCTCGGCCGAAGTTTTGTATACCCTTGCAGTTTGTTTTTCTAAATTGGACCACTTTTCGGACCTTACTTTTCTATGGGAGCTATACTATATAGATGTCCGATTTCGACCAAACTTATGGAAAAGCATAACAAACTGTTAATTAACCATTACCAGGCATGGAGTTAACCAGTTTTTCCAGGGTGGAAAGGCTAAACTTGTCCCATTCTGCGACCAAGGCTTCTTTGAGTTGCTTTATGGTTTCAAACTGACGGCCACTCTTATGAACTTCGGCTGAAAGGATTTAGATCTGTTTAGATCTGGGCTGATCGCTGGCCACTCCAATAATGGTATATTTCTTGAAGAAAAGAAGGTTTTTGTGAAGCCTGCTGTGTGGAAATGTCCAATTATTTCCATACAAATCTTCAGCAAAATCAACTAGCACCTCATCTAACAATTGAACATAGATCTCCGAATTTGTTTTAGTTGGTATAAAGCAAAGCGGAAACTTTCCAGCATGTCTAAAAGCCGCCCAAACCATCAGTGACCCTCCACCGAAATTTCTCTTATGGCATGTTTCCCGTGGTTGTCTCAAATCGCGCCAGTACTTATTACTACCGTCGGGGCCATCCAGGTTGAACTTTTTTTCATCAGAAAAAATGACCTGCTGGAACTCGTCGGTCCAAAATTTATATTTTTCAGCAAATGCCAAACGGGCGCTTAGGTGGTGTGGCAGTAGCCTTGGTACGCGCTCGCGTGCGGCATATTTGACGTGTTCTGTTTGTGCCAAAACTTGATACACTCGTCTTTTGGATACCTTAAGACTTAACTGGCGCTTGATCTCCATGCAAGACATGTTTTCTTGGACCGCGAGACGCCGAATCTGCCGTTTACACCTTTTGTTTATGGTGGTCGGTCTGCCGGAGCGCTTAATTTGACCATAACTATCGGGATTTTTTAAGAAGTTGGCGATTGTATTTCGTTGTCGATTGTCTCTGGTAGCGATATTTTCAATTTTGGTCCCAGCTTCCCTCAGTCCCTTTATTAAGCCGCGCTATTCTTCAGACAGATGCGTCCCACGTGGCATTCTATTGAAATAATTACAGCTGATGATTTCAAATCCTTATTAAGAGATATTGTTTTATCTACTTACGTTTTTACTTAATTAAAATTATTTCACCTCAATTAACTTTACTTTTTCCACTAAAATACATACTAATCTTAGTTTACACATATAATTATTTCATAGGAAAACCGCGAGATTTCATACGGAGTTAGGCAAATGACAAAAGAGATGATTGCATAAGGAAATTAAGTAAAACAAAAACGAAAACTTGCATGCCAAAAAGAAAAGTAGAATAACAGTTAATGTAGAGGAGAGACCAAAACAAAAATGCACATATACTTAGTTCACGCAGGTAGTCATCCCATTTTGATCAAACTTTGCAGAATTGTGTGGGAGCATATACACAGCTACCAGCAAAACCTGCTCGTAAATAGAAGAAAACAAGCCGCCTGCCGACTTTCATTGATATTTTTAATTTAATATTTTTTATTAAAAGATGGCTATCTTGAACCGAATGATACGCTTGCAAATTTAGATGCATAGAGGGTACTACAAGGTGGGCCAAAAGAAGTCATCCGATGTTGTTTGGCTCTCATTTTTTTTCTAAATAAAAAACGTATATTCTGTTTTTTGATTATATTTATTTGAACCTTTAGAATTTTATTGGATATCGTCCAAATCGGCGCCGTTACAATTGATTGCCATACGGGCTCGTTTTATGGCATTTTTCATCACTTCGGCAAGAACTTCGGGCTGCAGATTCTCGCACTCGTGTCGAATGTTGTGGGCTTGGTTACGTAAACACGGAATTTCAAAAAAACCCACAAAAAAAAGTCTGGAACGGTTAAATCGGGCGATCTTGCAGGCCAGTGCAAATCGCCAAAACGAGAGATGAGGCAACCCGGGAACGCCGCCTTCAGAATGTCGGTGGTGGCTCGCGCAGTGTGTGCCGTTGCTCCGTCCTGTTGGAACCACATGTCCTCCAGTCCTAATTCGTCCAATTGCGGCAGAAAAAACCCGGTTAACATGACCCTATAACGCGCACCGTCCACTGTTGTCGTTTGACCAGCGGCGTTCTCGAAAAAAAAATGGCCCGATGACTCCTCCAGCGTGAACAGCGCACCATGCAGTCACTTTGAGCGGGTGTAATGGCTCCTCGGGCATCACTCTGGTTTTCGGGCCCCAAAAGCGATAGTTTTGCTTGTTCACGTACCCGCTGAGGTGGAAATGAGCCTCATCGCTCATTATGATTTTGGTCGAAAAATTGTCCATTTCGTCCTCGAGATTGAGGATGGCTTGGGCGTAGGTTACACGCGTTTGGCGGTCGAGAGGCAGCAGCTGATGCACGGACTGGACTTTGTACGGGAACATGCGCAGGTCTTTGACCAAAATTCACCTTAGGGACGACCGGCTGATGGCTAATTGCGAGGCACGGCGTCTAGTCGATGTTTCCGGCGACAGCTCGACATCCTCGGCAACAGCGGCGATATTCTCGGCCGAACGGGCGCTCCGGGGCCGGCCATTCTTGGCAACGTCTCGTGTGGTCCCCATACTCTTCAAGGTTGGTGGCCAAACGGCGCAGTGTTTGCGCAGTCGGTGTAGGGCGGCCGGGGAATCTGCGACGGAATTCGCGCTGCGCCAACACCACAGACAGAATTGTTACGCAAAAAAATAGACACGATTATTCCGCGTTCTTGGGGAGTATATCGATCCATGGCTTGTTCACTTGTATTCTACATCTGTCTAGTCCACAAATGTCAAAACAGATCTGACTTTGGCGTCTATTTGTAAAAAATAAGACCATCTTCCATTAGGGTGACTTCTTTTGGGGTGACTTCTTTTGGCCCACCTTGTACAATAAGTTGTATTGCAAGAAGGTCTTTATGTAATGACATGAACTTACCATGGTCCACACAGATCTAGCGCCTAGTAGAGATTGCATTTCCATCAATGCAAGTTGGCAACTAAACTCAGTAGCTTGCATATGATGACTTGTGCTTCCCACAAGACATTCATACATGTCGTTCTCTATCTGTGCTTGAATCTCCTCCTTCTTGCTCCATTTTGATCAAATTTCTTTCTACTATTATTTTGAATTTTTGTACCCTTGCAGAAGGTATTATAAAATTGTTCGGATGTTTGTAACGCATAGAAGAAAATATCTCCGACCACATAAAAAATATATACTAGTTTAGTGAGAAAAACTTTTTTGTTTTTAATGGAAACGCCTCCAAAGTACGTATTTCTTAGTTTACTATCCTTTCCCATGATTTCACTAAGTTTGGTCGAAATCGGATGACTATAGCATATAGCTGCCATAGGAACGATCGGTCGAAAAACTAGTTCTAGTGAGAAAAACTTTTTTGTTTTTAATGAAAACGTCCTTATCATTGGCATACACTTATTTTATATACTTTTACACAATTCTACAAAGTTTGGTCGAAATCGGATGACTATAGCACATAGCTCCCATAGGAACGATCGGTCGAAAAACTTTTAGCCGAAGTTAACTTTCCCCTATTTTTCACAATAAAGCGTCCAACTTTGAAAAATCCCTTAAAGCTTTTTTGTACATTTAATTTAATGTAGTATTTAATTTGTTTAGGTGTTATGTTGGCGATTTTCTGACACTAAGTGAATCTCTGGTAATGAAAATTGATTTAATTGTTCTCAGCTTCCAATGGTCGGACAGTAAGTAATAAGACTTTCAGGCCTGTTCCCGTTTCCGAGTGGAATGAAAAAGTAAAACGATCGCAATTCCGAATCGTTTTCATTTTGGTGTTCCCGTTTCCGAGTGAAATAGAAACCGATAGTCTTTTCGAAGGAAGGTTCGAATCTTTATCGAATTTTAATTCAGCCACAAGGCAGCCTTAACCATTTCGACCAGCACTGCGCATGCGCTGATTCGGAATTGCGAACAGCTCGGTTTCATTTCGATCGTTTTCTTTTCGTCTACATGCAATTTCTGAGGTACAAATTTAATAAAAATGATTTTAAATCAAATTAAAGGCTCGATATATCTATAAATACTTCAAAATCTTCACAATATTTGACATGTTAAAATTAAAATACTTGCAAAATGCAAAGAATCACAGTTGCCAAGAAAATTGGCATTTACTTTTCATTCCACTGACTCTTAGGCAAAACTTTTGAAACCGAATAACTTGATCGTTTTTCGGAAACGGGAACAGCTACCAATTCCGATTCCGCATGATCTGATCGAAATCGAAAACGGGAACAGGCCTGTTTAACTTCAAACCAAAGCTCATATGACAGTGAATTTTTGGCATGGTTTTGTGGGCCATGTCTTATATTTATAGCCTAGGCTACTTGATATGTGACCAGCAGCGATTTTTATTAAAGAGATTGACATTTTTTAGCATAATCTTTAATTGAAGTTTATGTTGTTTTAGTTTTTCAAGTATTTTAAGCAGGAACCAGGAAAGGCTAGGTTAAACTGATTTACAAGTGTCTATAAAACAACTCAGTTGGCCCTGCAGTACTTTGAAACAAATCTTAGCATCAAAGTAGGCCTAAATAGTTTTCCGTATGGCAATCGCCACACCGTTTATCATTTACTAGTCAGCGCTTTCGCTGAGAACAACCTTTTTATTTCAATTTTCTTTCTTTTTAATTTGAATTTGTTATATGCTGATGATTCGACAGTTGTTCATGGGAGGCAGATTTTGTCGAAGCTATAAATATTTTGTTATTTTAAAATAAATTTTAAGGAATTAAATTGCCTTAAGTTTATAAAGTGCAAAAAAACTGCTTTACTTTTTTCTTTTTTTTTTTCCGTCAGCAAATTGCGCCACATTTCCATACGGTTGAACGACGTGCAAACTTCATAGTCGTCATAATTTTCAATGCTGTCCAAGGCATTCTGTATTGCATCTTCGTTCCACGTTTTGGTGCCGCCCTCATTCTTGGGTGTTTCGAAGAATCTCTGAAATTATTTTTTCTTTTTAGTTGCTTTCAGATTATTTCTGAAGCACTTTCTGAAGATTCCTGAAGATATTTTTTTAAGGTAGGAAGTCTTTATTAAGGCATGGATTTTTTAATGTGATATCCCCAGAAGGCCTAGTCCAATGCTCAACAATGTGAGATGGTGGCTGCAAAATGAATCTTAGTGCCATTGACGAACAAATATAATAATAGCATACACACCACAGAGGCTTAACCTCCTCCTTCCTTCTTATCCAATCCATTCACCGCTTACTCTTCCAAAGATTTCATTTTGTCTTCATCTGAGCTGCATCTATTACATTACCACTGCGCCTGCGCCGCTCTTTTTGGGGTGATTCTGCATTCCATTTCTTCTTACATATGTCTTTATTAAGGTTTTACATTCTCCCAAACGACAAGAATATCTCGTGGATTCCTTGAGAAAGCCACAAAAACGTCTAATGAAAAACAAGATGTGAATTTCTTTTGACTAATTTATTGTCAAGTTGTGTTGTGATTTTGTAACATGTTACATATAGTTAAGTAGTTGACATTCAAAAATACTGAAATTACTTGTTATCTTCAACATTTTCTTCGCCTTCGCCATCTTCACCATCCTCAGTCTCATTATCGAGATCCTCTCCAATCTTCGTCAAATAAGAATCCAAAGGATTTTGCCAGATGTAGTCTCTTATTATAATAGCTACTACATCGTTACTGGGATCATTGTTGTCCGAGAACCAATTAAAGAAGGACAAGTTGCAGATTGGATCTTGGCCCTCCTTCCATTGTATGGGCGTGCTAGTCGATTCCCAGGCGCCATCTAACTTTAACTCTTTGGTAAGCACTTGGTTATCAAAATATGGATTTTCATCGAAATAAAAATGAATTTTAAATCCCATCTGCCCATTGACAGATTCCTCGACTTCCAATTTGACAAGAGCCTGCAGAGATTGTGATACCTCTTCAATGTCCCAAATGTCAGCAAGTTCGGGGTGGTTGACCATCGAAGTTAGCCAGAAATGGCGAATCCCCATGAGCAGTTCGCCTCGCCTCTTGAACCAGGGTTTTTTTAGTTCATTGTATTCCTGGTCAACATTTAGCATCTCCTGGCCAGACTTTTCGGCTAGCTCATTGATCTCAGCTTGGCAGGCAGCGAGGGCTTCCTTTGTTTCGGAATCAGTAGATAGTTCCATTTTGGCTTAGCTGTAGCGGTTGAAAGCAATGTTAAATTATTCAAATTTATCAAAAAATTAAGCGAATTCCAGGTGTATTTAATAAAGGTGTCGTATTCCGTAGTGACAAGGGGCCCACCTCTCTCTCTCTCTCTCTGAGAGTCAAAGCATTCTACGTTTGTTATTGTTATTGTCGTCTCTCGACCACTCAGACTGTCAAAATAAGGCCCCTTGCTTGAAACATGATGCAATAAGTATTAGATGGTCTCGTCGTCAAAAAGTAGTCCGTTGACTATGCCCATAATAAGTGCGAGTGAAAGGGTGTGTGTGAGTAAGTGTGAGTGAAACGAGTGAGTTGATTAGGGTTAAAAGTTGACTATTATAATAAGAAGAGTTAAAATTATTCTATAATTTAATTTTAAACTTTTAAACTTTGCTCACACAATGATCTTCTCTTCATTCGTAAATTTTAAGTCATTTTTATTTTGCACAAGGGCTAAAATTTGCTAAAAAAAATTCTTCCGCGCACAACTTTTTTGATCAACAAGCAAGCACGCACATGCAGCCGATTAGACCACCTTATACTTATTGCATTATGCCTTGAAAGAGGGCTACTGTGTTGACTATGACACCTTTATTAAATACACCTTGAGCGAATTTACTTACCTTTTATTATAACAAATCTCTTGATGTAATTTTGGTAGAACCTCGTAGAGAACAAAATGCTGGCCAACTGTGAAAGCGGGATTCCTGGAAGTGATTTGACTCTAATGTTATTTTCGGTGTGACCAGATAGTTAAATTGAAAAAAATAACAAAAAAAAGCTGTCACACAAATCACAATCAAATCACTTTGCAGGAACGACTTATGCTGGGTTTATACTGCGTCACAGAGTAAAACATTTCAGTGTCACAGCTTCATATGAATTTGACGCATTGGAAGACAAAACCACAGAAAAGTAAGATTTCAACGCTGCGGAAATCCCAAAGTTATATATACTAAGCGAATAAACTATTTTTGATCGTTTGAAACAACACTGCCTTACACCTTTTCTTTGGCATTTTGGGGTGATTATTAAAAATCAATTTTTCTTATTTTTGTCTTCGGTCAAGCTGACAATAATCAACATGAATTTTAATGCTGGGCTTACACAGCGTCACAGAGTGTCACATTTCAGTGTCACAGTGTCACAGCGCAATGTGAACATCGGCTGCCTTGTCACAGAAATCATGTGTCACAGGAATGAGTACTTTTCATGTGAACAAGTACGCAATGTGAACATCGGCTGCCTTGTCACAGAAATGCAGTTTGTCACAGGAATTTTGAGTACTGTTTCAATGGGCAAATACAACTCACTTTCCTGTGCAACCACATAGGCATTTTGGTTTTTCTGTCACACTGTGACATTATTAGTTGGTTTTTTGGGACTTTTGAGTTTTAATAAAGGTAAATATGCGCCATTTTTTTGTGATTTCGTGAATTTTTAAATATTAATTAAATTAAAATTTTTAGTTTCATTAAATGAATTCCTGAGAGGAGGCAGAGCTAGCATCGTTTTCTGTTAGGTTGTGGTTGCTGGACGAAGATGACGATCAGTCCTTTTGCTGCGACGACAAAATTAGTTTGACTTAAAGGAAAGAAGGAATCTATGCCCAGTGGAGTGGAGAATCGGGAAGTATTCTGCACAAATTTAGATATGATGTGCGCACGGATGTAGCATCTTTTGATCAGCTCCTATGTTGCCATTGAACTTGATGTCTATCAGATGCGACTTGGTCTGCATCAGGGTGAAGGAGACCAGGCAGCGATCACTTGAACATGATTGGGCAACTCGCCATCATTGATGGATATTTCCAGTTGTCCCAAGCCCGCTGCCCTAGTATCCACACGAAACTGGAACGGCACTCTGCCATTCACCTCCCTCACTTGGATCAGGCTAGCGTCATAGAAATTGGCTATGAGTGGTCCGGCGGTTTTCTTGGTGCGCCGGTGAGACTGAGTTATTTGGCTTTAAGATCCGGCATGACAACAACCTCATACGAGTTTGAATTGTCAAAGGCAATGATATCTGGAATAGTTTATAAAAAAAAAATAACAGACCAACAAAATTACCAATTTTGTGAGGTGCTGTCGACTCAACAAAGATATTCAGGCCTGTTCCCGTTTTCGATTTCGATCAGATCATGCGGAATCGGAATTGGTAGCTGTTCCCGTTTCCGAAAAACGATCAAGTTATTCGGTTTCAAAAGTTTTGCCTAAGAGTCAGTGGAATGAAAAGTAAATGCAACTTTTCTTGACAACGGTGATTCTTTGCATCTTGCAAGTATTTTTATTTTAACATGTCAAATATTGTAGAGATTTTGAAATATTCATTGATGTATCGAGACTTTAATTTGATTTAAAATCTTTTTTATTAAATTTGTTCCTCAGAAATTGCATGCAGACGAAAGAAAAACGATCGAAATGAAACCGAGCTGTTCGCGATTCCGAATCAGCGCATGCGCAGTGCTGATCGAAATTGCCAAGGCTGCCTTATGGCTGAATTAAAATTCGAAATTGATTCGAACATTCATTCGAAAAGACAATCGGTTTCTATTTCACTCGGAAACGGGAACGCCAAAATGAAAACGATTCGGAATTGCGATCGTTTTACTTTTTCATTCCACTGTGAAACGGGAACAGGCCTGATTGTTTTTCTCTTTTATTTAATTATTGTTTTTGTATACGTGAAACTGGCTCACTGGACACGAACTTGTTCAATGTTTACGCTTTAGCATTGTGACGCTCTGTGACAATGACAAAAATCGCTTACACCAAAAGTACTCATTTGTCTTGTCACAGCGCTGTGACACACAATTTATGTGACGTCTATGTAAACACAAATTGTCACAGACAATAGTGTCACAGTGTGATGTGGTGTAAACTAAGCATAAGTCGTTCCTGCTAAGTGATTTGATTGTGATTTTGTGTGACAGCCTTTTTTTGTTATTTTTTCCATTTTAACTATCTGGTCACACCGAAAATAACCACTTCTGGGAATCCAAATCTCGCAGTTGGCCAGCATTTTGTTCTCTACGAGGTTCTACCGAAATCACATCAAGAAATTTATTTGTTTTTATAATAAAAGGTAAGTAAATTCGCTCAAGGTGTATTAAATAAAGGTGTCGTAGTCAACACAGCTGTCCTCGTTCAAGGCATGATGCAATAAGTATAAGGTGGTCTCGTCGGCTGCCAATTCGCTCGTTCTTTGGTCCGTTAACGTTCAGTGCGTGCTTGAACTGACCAATAATACCAATAATTAGTGGTCTGTGATGCTTGCTTGTTGATCAGAAAGGTTGTGCGCTGACGAATTTTTTATAACAAATTTTAACCCTTGTGCAAAAAAAAAATGGCTGCCGTTTTTGCCGCAAGCACGTGCAAGGTGAAAAATTTACGAATGCACCGAAATGTTTAGTGAGGAGATCATTGTGGGAGCAAACGCTGGGCTGCACAGCCTCAAGTTAAAAATTATAGAATAATTTTAACTCTCCTTATTATAATAGTCAACTTTAGACCCTATGCTCCATCTAAGGGCTAATCGACACTCTCTATTGTCGTTTCACTCACACTTACTACGCTGAACCCTTTCACTCGCACTTATTATGGGCATAGTCAACGGACTACTTTTTGACGACGAGACCATCTAATACTTATTGCATCATGTTTCAAGCAAGGGGCCTTATTTTGACAGTCTGAGTGGTCGAGAGACGACAATAACAATAAGCAAAACAAGGGTGAGCAAAACAAAGCACCTTGTCACTACGGAATACGACACCTTTATTAAATACACCTGGAATTCGCCTTATTTTTTGATAAATTTGAATAATTTAACATTGTTTTCAACCGCTACAGCAAAGCCAAAATGGAACAATCTACTGATTCCGAAGTATGGGAAGCCCTCAAAGTCTGCCAAGCTGAGATCAATGAGCTAGCCGAAAAGTCTATTGAGGAGAAGCTAAGTCTTGACCAGAAATACAATGAACTAAAAAAACCCTGGTACCAGAGGCGAGGCGAACTGCTCATGGGGATTCGCCATTTCTGGCTAACTTCGATGGTCAACCACCCCGAACTTGCTGACATTTGGGACATTGAAGAAGTAGCACAATCTCTACAGGCTCTTGTCAAATTGGAAGTCGAGGGATCTGTCAATGGGCTGATGGGATTCAAAATTCATTTTTATTTCGATGAAAATCCATATTTTGATAACCAAGTGATTACCAAAGAGTTCAAGATAGATGGCGTTTGGATATCGACCAGCACGCCCATACAATGGAAGGAGGGCCAAAATCCATTCTGCAAAGCGTCCTTCTTTGAGTGGTTCTCGGACAACAATGATGCCAGACACGATTTAGTAGCTATTATAATAAAAGACGACATCTGGCAACGTCCTTTGGATTCTTATTTGACGAAGGTTCCAGAGGATCTCAATAATGAGACTGAGGATGGTGAAGATGGCGAAATCGAAGTAGATGTTAAAGATAACAAGTAATTTCAGTATTTTCGAATGTAAACTACTCAACTATATGTAACATGTTACAAAATCACAACACAACTTGAGAATAAATTAGGAAGAGAATCCACATCTTACAAAGGCAAACAGTTTTTAAACTGCCAAATAAATAAAGTGTAAATGTTTACTATCCATCCATATATACGACAAGTTTTGAAAAAATATTCGCGATGGACCGCGAATTATGAAGAATTTACGTGCAGCAATCAATTGGCGGTCGACCATGACCATGGAATTTTGAAACATGCGTTCTTGCCCGGATGCCTTGAGGGATCGGACCGGGGTCGACCTGGTTCGTCTTGATGCTTGTCGTGGGGGCCACCCCAGTGACCGGGTGCCGTTCCAAGTCTTACTTGGCTGCGCGTGCGCTATGGCTGTACTCTACCGGATGTAGTGCATCAATCTCGTTAGACTCAGCCAGGAAGCCGATTTGTAAACCGCACAGCCTATAGCTCACCCACCACCGATTCGGAAACCGCACGGTTTGAGTCGGTGGGAGTATTCCGCCGAGAATCCCGTCCCGTCCAGACACAGATGCCATCTCGGAAATCGCATATCCAGAGCTGACCAAAGCCGGTTCGGAAACCGCACTATTGACCCTTTGGGTGGCCTTTGATGTAAATAGAACGTTCTTGCTTGTTCGCCACATAATTTGATGTCACCAGTTTTCGTTTCAGCGCCTACTTTTACTCGAAAAAACTTGCCGTAATTTCGGTTGAAAGAGTACCGGCACAATTACCGACAAAACTGTCAGCTTTTTGTATGGCAGACACATTTTAACGGCTGCCTTTAGGTAATTTTCAGTAAAGCCAGGACTATTTTTCAGATGGGAGCTTTATCATATACATACTTGTCCGATTTTCATCAAACTAAGTAGAATTTTTAAAAAGCATAGAAAACCAATTAAAACAAAGTTTGGAGACGTGTTCATTAAAAAAAGCCAAAAAAGTTTTTCTCACTAAAACTAGTTTTTCGAGCGATCGTTTCTATGGGAGCCATATGACATAGTCATCCGATCCGATCGATTCCGACATTTTGGCTGCGTGCAGTAGAAAGTTAACTCTATGCTAAATATTAGCTCGATAGCTTCAAAACTGAGAGACTTTCATACTTCTCTGTCACCGAAGAAGTATGTAGTTCCCAAATCTGAAAAGTTCCATTCGCTTTTATTAAGGCGTGAAAACCAAAATGCCGAAGAAGCTTTTTTCTTCAGCTTGCTGTTTTTGGACCTTTTTGAAAAAATTCTCATTTGAAAACGCAAAAAAGATATTTGAATTTTGTTTTTTTATTGAATTAGTAATGAATGAAAGAAAATAAAAAATTAATTTTTTGCCGCGATAGAGGCTGTCCATTGATGATGGCACCGTCAAAGTTGGCCCTGAAAAAAAAATGGTGCGTGGCGGCCACGATTCCGGCCCTCAGGAGCGTCTGAAAAAAAAATAGGGTTATGATCAGCATAGATGTAATTCTGGCCCGTAGTAAAATAAAAATTTTGCGATTTTTTTTGACAAAAATGGCGGCCATTGAAATACAAATCGAATTTGGCCCTTTTTTTTGTAGTTTAGTGTAAAAAAAATAGTAAAAATTTTTATTTTATTTTCGACGGGCCAGAATGGTGACAATTCTACGTCGATTAAACTTTGTTTCATCCAAATCGGTTCAGTAGAACTGGCGGAATCGTGGCCGCCAGCTCGAAAAACGTGGTTTCGAGATAAACGCGCTTAAAGTTTTCAGTTGCTAGGCAAATCGGGTCACTTTGGGTCATTAAAAGGGCTATATCTCCTAAAGTATTTCGAATTTCAAAAACCCTTTAGGGGTTATATTTTTTTTGAATATGTCCAAGCTATAAAAAAATGCAAAAAAAAAATGTTTGTTGAAAGAGAATAGGGCCTTAAGAACGTATTTTAGCATGTATTTTTGTTGTTGTCCTTTGAACTTCGTGAATCGTTCGGGATCCCCTTCCAATTTCTCTTTCTTAAAGAACGGTTCCAGATGTACATCCGTCGGAAGGCAATATTTCATGGGTGTGGCGTTCGCTGCTAAAAATAATGCGGAAGTAACACGTTCTTTTGGAATCCGTTTTGGATGGCATGAAAAACAGCCGGCTAGACCTTAATTTTTTATGAAATATTGAAACAAAACCATATTCAAATTCTGTTAGTATTTATTTAATCAAGTTAAACTTTTTATTTAAATATAATGTTACTTTCGCTGGTGCACACAGTCTTTGCCTCAGTTTCCGCTTCATAAAAGTTGATATTTCTCCTTTGAATGACACTCGTACCATTTTTATTTACTCGCAATCCCATTCTCTGGAAGTTACGTTGGCGCAAATGATACTCGCCAAAGAGTCAGCGAGAGACCATTCTGTTCAAATGGCTTACGAGGAGCTCATTGGGAAGCAATTGGTCAATTTGGACCAATCGTGGGCACCACATTCAAAATGTATACTAGGTGCCGCCGAAAACTTCAGCTTTCCATCAAAGAAAAGAAGATGAGGATGCCCAGCATGTTGGAGAGAGCAGAGTGATCATTTAACAGATTGTATCTTTTGATTATCTAAAGTATCGGGATATTCGAAACGAAACAAAAATCGCTTCAAATTTCCCACTATCTTGAATGGATCTGCCATCATCATCTTGTCAAGACAATGGAAACTGGAGCTCTTCAAATTTCCATCCATTAAACGATTTCCTCATCGTTCTTGGGGAAGAAATCTGTGATTTTGATGAAGTGAAACCAAAACCAAAAAGTCAATCTGGCTTCATTAGTCAAGCACAGTTTAACGATACTCCGACAATTTAAGTAACCAAAAGAAACAATTTGTTAAGTGATCACTCTGCTCTCTCCAACGTGCTGGGACAATCATCATTCCGATCATTCATACTGCAGCTATGTATATTCTATAGTCATCCAATTTTGACAAAACTTTGTAGAATTGTGTAAAAGTATATAAAATAAATATATGCCAACGTAAGGGACGTTTCCATTAAAAACAAAAAAGGTTTTCTCACAAGAACTAGTTTTTCGACCGATCGTTCCTATGGCAGCTATATGCTATAGTCGTCCGAGTTTGACCAAACTTTGTAGAATCGAGTGGGAGCATATAAAACAAATACTTGCCAATTTTGAGGACATTTCCATTGAAAACAAACAAGTTTTTCTGACTAAGAATTCGACCGATCGTTCCTATGACAGCTACATGCTATAGTCATCCGATCCGGCCGGTTCCGACAAATGTGCAGCGTATTTGTACCCAAAAGACTTCGTGCAAAGTTTGGTGAGGGTAGCTTTAAAACTGACGGAGGAGATAGCATAGAAACAGACAGACGGACGGACGGACAGGGCTAAATCAACTCAGCTCGTCGTGCTGATCAAGAATATGAATACTTTATGTGGTCGGAGATGCTTCCTTCAATGCGTTACAAACATCCGCACAATTTTATAATACCCTCTGCAAGGGTATAAAAAGAGCCCACTAACACAAAATCAAGTTCATTTGTTTGCTCGAAACATACAAAAAGTACATCTTCTTTTTTAATTTATTTACGGTTTTATGCCCAACAACCAGTGATTTGGTTTATTGCCCTCCATAGAGTAAAGATCACTCTATGCATCTAAATTTTCACGTGTATCATTCCGTTTGAGATGGATTTTTAATAAATTTTTGGAAATTACCATTTGATTATTGATTTCACAAAAACTTGACGTGCTAGAGAAATTCTGGAAATTGACTTGTATTCACCTTGAAAACCACCGTCGAGCGGTGCCAAGCCAGGCAGGCAAAACGCACTAATATTCAACTTATTCCGTCGTTCCTCTTTATTTTACATTCTCTTCCTTGGCTTGCTTCGTTTGTCTTTGCACTCCGCATTTCTTCTTTCCTTTAATAGCTGCCAAAAGCACAACCCAGAGAAGAGACGGTTTCATGTTATGCTGACTTTTGGCCTTTCAAGCACACGAAGAAGAAGGTGCGTTCGGAGATCGTTTAGGTTTTTCATTGCGTTCTTTTTTGTTGCTTACCCATGACAAAGGCACAACCCAGAGAAGGCACAGTTTCTTGCTAACGTAACGTATGAAAAAAGGATGTAGTAGTAGTAGTGTATATTTTGGCAATGCCGATTCTTCATTTTTCTTTTGATACAGTATTACATCTTTTTGGCTTAAATAAACTTCACAAAATTCTAGTTTTAGCATTACATTATTTTTTACATTCAAATTTATTGGCAAATATTAACTGAACATTGACTTAAATAAACGAGAAAATTCAAATGACAAAATTTACATTAATGGCGCCTTTCACTCCCTAAAAACTTTCTACCACTATATTTATTGCCTGTATTTTTGGGCGTGGCTGTTATATGCTGCTAGGCTGTTGCAGTTGCTTCTGTTCAGCAAGCTGATGCAGTCCTCCTCGTTTAAATAAGGTGTTCCGAAACATACTGCCCTGGTCAAGAATATAAATGGTTTATGGGGTCGGAAATGAATATTTCTTAGAAATTGTCATAGAATGGGCAGAAAACTATTCTTTTTTCGTAAGGTTCAAACACGTTTTCAATCATCGATATGAAAATTCAACAATGTTTACATACCAATCATCGGAAAATTCACATTCTTATAAAGCTGAAAGTGAGTACCAAGATCAGAGTTTGGAAAATTCTGTTGGGGCAAAACTGTTGTATGAAACTTTTTTGTTTTTTTTTTCAAAGATGAAACAATGTCTGCAAGGTTGATAGTTGTATCATGGGTTGTAGGTGTTTTGTGGTCACCAACACAAGCACATTTTTCCTATACTCTTCATTGGTCCGACCCTTCACTGCAGCCCCAAGTTGTGGTTTAGTTACTTGAGTAATATAATTGGATCTGATCATTTGCGGTTTTTATTTGTTAAAATTGTTTTCAAAAAACAAGTCTAGGCGCTGCTTAAAAGCTAGAGAAAAGGCCAACATAACTAGACCCCCGGCTGGGTAATAGGCTAATTCCACTGATACATATATGTACATTTTGATGTTTGGTGATTCCACTGGAAATGTACATTCTCAACCGACAAGGTGGCAAAATAATTAGATATAAAAAAAATGTATATAACAAACAAAAAGTGTCAAATATATATGTACAAATGTGTCAGTGGAATCAGTCTATTAGAGACGACATACAACACTAACATCTCAACTTAAGGGGATAAATTCTTAGTTTTAGCTTGAGCTGAAATGACAAGGAGATGTGGAAAGGATTGGGGAGAAAAAGAGACTTAAGTACCGCCCCCCCCCCCACATCCACATGGGTCAACATTGGCTAACATCAATCGATTAAGAGAGTCTTCACTCTCTTTCTCGTTTTTATTCCCTTTTAGACGCAATCGTAGCTGTTGTTGTTTCTCTCCGGACCATTCTGCTGCCCACAAGGACAGGCGGCACCAACTGCCAAGTGAAGGACTTTTTGTACCATCCCAGGTCGCATTTGCATCTCAGTGGAATATGAGGTCGGCATCGGGTGCGCCCTTCTGGTGCTTGAACTTGTGCTTGTTGGGCTTCTGGTAGTAGCTCTGGGTGAAGTTACGCTGCTGCGGCGGCAGCAGCGACTCCTGATAGTCCTCCTCCTCGATGCGTTCGGTAATGTTAAGTGTCAGGCGCTTTACCTTCTCCTTCTCCTCGCGTATCTTCTGCTCCTGCAGCTTCAAATTGATGGCCAAATGGGAATCGGAGGGGGCTACAAAGGATTTGAACTGCTGTTTGCCGCCCTTGTTGCCGCGCACCATCAGGACAAAGGGAACAGGTGCGGTTTGTGGTTTGCCTGTTTCGGTGGCAGAAGCGTTGGGATCCGTGTGATTGCTGGTGTTGTTGTTATTGTTGCTGGTGGTGCCAGGCGAGCCGGGTGCCTCATGCTTTGAGATCTGTGCGCCGCCAGTCAATTGATCGTACGACTTCTTCTGCAGACGCGCCATCATTGGCACGGGTATATCCTTGGCCGTGGCTTTGATAGGTTCCTTGAGTCGCTCCTGATACGAGTCGGTGGTCATTTTCTCATACATCTGCTCAAATTCCAAATCCTCCTTTGATTTTTCTGGCGGTGCCGGAGTCTGTGGCAGTTCTGTCTCATTCTCGGTCCAGTCGTTGGCTTGTTCGGGCTCCAAGCCCGCCGCCGCCTGACGCTCACGCTGATCATTCGAGGAGCCCGAATCCTCATCGGTGGCCTGTTCAAGTGGAAAGGATTAGCGTGAATGAAAAACACATTATATACGGTGCTTACCGCCTCTTCCAGCTCGCTTATCTCACTGATGGGGTTCAATGAGGAATCATTATTGCTGTTGGCCTTCAATTGGGGATACAACTTCTCCTGCAGCTGATCAATGGCCTCCTTGGCCAGCTCCATACTCTTGTATAACTTCAATTTGGGTCGCACACCGGCCAAACAGTCACGATACGTATGATCCACCAATATGGGAAAGAGATCTGTGGAGTTCTCCGATTTGCTGAACACTGGATGCGACTTTTTAAACCAATAGTAATGCTGGAAGAACACTAGGAAATAGTCCAATCTGAAACGGAAAAGGCAAAAGCCATGAGAGACTGGGATGGTAGGGGAAGTGCCGGCTCTGAAACAATCCCATGTCAAATGACATCGCACTTCAATTCTGTATCCACTTGATATGGGTGCCAGGACATCGTTATAGAGGACATTGTTTAGAGGGTATTTAGTCAGCAGACAAACTGGCAAGACTGAGCATCACCATCAACCTTCTCTCTGAGAGGAGCATACCTTAGGCCTCAATCAAACTACACACTACAGATTAAGCCCTACGCCTGGAAAACCATTTCCTCCTGTGTTGTGCATTGAGGCTTACGTGGTCAAGGTTTAATATTGAACTTTCTAAAGCTGACGATGCGAATGCCTGCTTTCTTGACTACTAATGCACTCGCTGTAAGAGCGTATGCGGTGTGTCACACATCCAAAAAATGCAGTCTAATCCAAGGTGTATTTATTAAAGGAGTCGTATCCAACACAGCTGCCCTCTTTCAAGGGGCCTTATTCTGACAGTCTGAGTGCAAACGTCGTCGAGAGACGACAATAACAATAACGAACGTAGAGAGCGAGGTAGCCGCACTTGCTCTCTCACCGCTTCTTATAAAGGTTGATTTTTTAGCAATTATTTTTTTGGCAACACTGGTTTAAACGGCTCACGCACGTTTCGTGTTTTGTTTCACTGTCAAACATCTTCAGTTTGGTCTATAATTTAAGCATGAATCGTCTTACAAACGAACAACGCTTGCAAATTATAGAATTTTATTATCAAAATGCGTGCTCTGTTAAGAAAGTTCATCGCGCGCTTCTTCCATTTTATGGTCAGTTTAATCGACCCACTGAAGCGGCTATTCGGGCTATTGTGACTAAATTTCGTAGCAAATTTACATTGTTGGACATTAAACCACCAACACGCTTACGTAGAGTGCGAACTGAAGAAAATATCGCAGCTGTATCGGCCAGTGATATCGATTCGTCGATGCTCGCAGCAATTGGGGCTCTGTTACTCAACAACGTGGAAAATTTTGCGAAAGGATTTAGGTGTGAAGCCTTTCAAAATACAGCTGGTGCAAGAATTGAAGCCGAACGACCTCCCGCAACGTAGAATTTTCGGTGAAATGGCTCTTGGAAAGTTGGCCGAAGATCCACTTTTTTACCGAAAAATTATGTTCAGCGACGAAGCTCATTTTTGGCTCAATGGGTACGTAAATAAGCAGAATTGTCGATTTTGGAGTGAATATCAGCCAGAAGCATTGCAAGAGCTACCAATGCATCCAGAAAAAGTCACAGTTTGGTGCGGTTTATGGGCTGGTGGCATCATTGGACCGTACTTCTTCAAAGATGATGCGAATCGTAACGTAACTGTGAATGGTGAGCGCTACCGTGAGATGATATCCAACTTTTTTTTTTGACTTGCATGACATGTGGTTTCAACAAGACGGTGCCACATGCCACACAGCACGCGCAACAATGGACTTATTGAGAGGCGAGTTCGGTGAACATTTTATTTCACGTTCGGGACCGGTCAATTGGCCGCCTAGATCGTGCGATTTAACGCCTTTAGACTATTTTTTGTGGGGCTATGTTAAAGCTCATGTCTATACAGACAAGCCCGCTTCAATTGACGCATTGGAAGACAACATTGAAGCATTTATTCGTGAGATACCGGCCGAAATGTTGGAAAGAGTATGCCAAAATTGGACTAAGGGACCATTTGAGGCGCAGTCACGGTCAACATTTGCATGAAATAATCTTCAAACATTAAATTATATGGACCGTACTATCGATTCAAATAAAGATTTCATGCATTTTTCTGAATTTTATGTGTTTTTTTCTGAAAAACTTTCCTAAGCTCTTAAAAAAATTACCCTTTATAAGCTGTACTACGCTTTTCTACGCCGCGACGCAGTCGTTTCTACTGAAGTTGTGAGCAATTTTTGCGCTGCTCTCACACACACCAATGCAAAAATGTAAATGTATTTTTTTCCTGCCTCTGCTCTAGATCAGCGATGTTCCTCCATAGCCCCCAGGGGCCGAGCGCAATAGGCTATTTACAAGCACACGAGCCGACCGCATGCCGAAATCGGGCATATGAGCGTAAGGAGAGCTCTCTTTGCCTTCAATCGCTGCCCAGCTGTTGTTGAGGGCAGTTCAAAGCTGAGCTGTGTCACTTTAATATTGCACACCAATACACTCTAACTTTTTGGCCTCGCTCTTCTTGAACATCGCTGCTCTAGATACTATTCAGATCATTAAGCAAGGAAATACCCCCCACCTACAGTCATTACAGTTACTACGTTTATGCTATGTTCATTTTGCAAAATCATTTCATGATATGATATGGGTCCGAGAGTCCGAATGGGTTCCCGTTTATATGCGCCGATAAACATTTATACGTACATAAATAAATATTATCATAATAAGTTACCCTGAATTTGTGATAATGCACTGAGAAGTGCTAAATTAATTTGATATCCTTATTTATGTACATGGGGCTAAGGCGAGTGGAACAAGACAAAGTTGAGCTAAAGATGCAGCTAGAGTTATTTTTTTACACCGAACCCTCAACAAATTTAATGTTTTGGCCATTGGCCCCTTTTTTAAGCCAGATACGCACAGTTTCCAGCATGTGCGAATGCGTCCTTTCCAAGAAAAGACGCTATATTTTTCATAAAAATTAACTAAATTTTCTTCATTTGACAACTCCTTCACACAGAGTTGTTTTTGAGGTGCACATATAAACAAACAGCCAACTTAACGCTGCGCTGGTGTTGCCAGATCTTTTGTTTTCTGATTTGTGCGCTGGTCGTTTTGTCAATTCATAAAAACAGCAAATTAGCAAATTGAAGAAACTATGAACTTCATAGCACAAACGTAGTAAGTGTTTCACATGAATATCTACCTAAGCTGAGTCAACTGATAAGTACTCACTTCTTGCGTGTGGCCTGGCTGGTGAAATAGGGGCCACAGGTGTCCAGCAGCATGCAGGCCAATTTCAAGCGAAACAAACTCTCTGGCGGATCCAAGGGCGACACCACAGCCTGATCCATTGACACTCCCAGCGAGATGATCGAATACAGTGTATTGAGTATATGGGTCGATTCCACCAGCTTATAGTTGTACATCTCGCCCAGATATTTGGCCATGGCTATGCGACGCTGGGCCATGCGTGGCGAATGTATCTCCAAGCCAGCACGTATATCCTCAAAGACATTGTCAATCACAATAGTAACGGCACGCGGCTGATACGAACTGAGACCCGAGACCAAATCGGCCAGGCAGCGTATCAAGGGGAAACGCAAGAGATACGCCTTCGACAGGCATTTGATGGCATAGCCCGATATCTCTGGATCCTGCCAATTGATGCGACGTAACATTTTGATGCAACGCTCGACATTCTGTTTGCACAGCTCCTCGAAAATCAGATGGCGAATGTACTCGTGCATGTTGGGACGTGGCTGTAGCTCGCGTTTCGAGGACTCGGGCGGTTTCACCAAATAGAACACACTCTCGATTTGGGCCGCGTGACGCGAGTCCATGGCAGTGGCCGTCTTCAGGCGCAGCATCTGGTCCAGGAAGACATTCATTAGCAGACGCGAGTCCCGACAGTTGTACAGATAAACCCCGCTGACCTCCACAAAGGCGCAGGCCATTTCGATTTGATGATGCTGAAAGTCCCGCAGTAGCATCTTCAGACAGCCCAAGGCATCGAATTTCTTGAAGAGCCCAAACTTGACCAGTTCGCCAATGAAACGCACAATCTTCAGCTTGGACTCAATGTTCAG
This sequence comes from Lordiphosa collinella, assembly GCA_018904265.1. Classification (NCBI taxonomy): domain Eukaryota; kingdom Metazoa; phylum Arthropoda; class Insecta; order Diptera; family Drosophilidae; genus Lordiphosa; species Lordiphosa collinella. The sequence goes on from JAEIFV010000368.1 coordinate 250,507, forward strand.
CTGATTCTTTTTGCGGATGTGCCATTTGAACTCTTTGCGCAGCAGCTCGGCCAGATCGGTGGCCACATCCGTGTTGCACATGTGCACAATGGCCACGAAACGCGACAGATAGGGCAGAATGTCCAGCCGGGTGCGCTGGACACCGAAGATGGAACGTGTCAGCTTCTTACGCTGATGTTTGGTGTTGAAATTCAAGAGGAACTCAATGGCGGCCGAATCGATGAGCTCCTTGTTGACACAGTTGAAGAGATTGACCAGAAAAACATCGAATTGCTGACGCATCTGGGATTGGGTATGATTCTGTGGCTGAGCCTGTAGCTGTTGGCGTCCCAGTTCCATCAGGGCATTGCCCATTTTCAGAGGAGGAAGCGAGGGTAGCTCTTCCACCGACTCCTTTTCGCAAGGGGTATCCGATGTGGTGGAGGGTGGATCATCCAAATCCATTTCGGCATCTAAATTAGCCTCAATGGCCTCCTCGGTCAGTTCACTGGGCTCCTCCAATGTCTCCAGGTCCACTTTGGGGGCCGAGAAATCGGGTAGAAATTGTCTCAGATCCGGCAAATCTGTATAAAACGAACGTGTCTCCTCATCACCCCAGGGATCCAAAGTGCCAAAGGCCGCGCTGTCCAGCATATTGTCTATCACGGTGCCCGGATTACAGCATTCCGTCTCCTTGGCCAACTCGGGCAAGGGCTCACCCAACAGCTCGGATAGCGACTGAGCTGAGGCCAGCAGCTTATCGAAACTGGCCTGCATTAGCTCACACTTCTCACGCTTCTCCGTGGAGATCTCACCCTTGCACTCCATGGTGCGTCTTATGTTCTTGGTCATGTTCATCAGTTCCGTTTGCTCGGCCAGCACATGCTTGCACAGGGCCTTGAAGTAACCCTTTAGCATGGAACGCAAATTCGATTGCTTGTCGCTGCTGAGGAAATCCGACTTGGGCATCTCCACGCCATACTTCTCCGCCCACAGCTGCATCTTCTGTGGCACCAGGCCCGCATACTCCTCCCCGCAGTGCCGGCAGAACGAGAGTATTATGGAGAAATTGCTGTGATCATCCTTGTCCTGTGCAATCAGCTGTACGAGCACCACACCCAACTGAGCCAGTCCCGGCTTCATTTGTATCACACCCGAGCTCACCAGTTCCGCAAACAGTCGCAGATCCACACGCAGCTTGCTTGGATTGGCGATCTTCTCGCACGCCTTGATGTTCAGCGCCCGCTGCCAGGCCTCCAGGAATTGTGTATCGAAATCCGCATACGTGCAGTGCAGCTTGGAGGCCAGCGTCACCACCGCCGGCACATCAGTCATCTTCAGCTTGGCCTCGGCCAGCGCGGCACAAATCTCCGAAATGTATTTGCTCAAATTCAGAGCCATCAACTCACGCAACAACCCCTCCAACTGGCCGGCCGTAAACAGTTTCAGTTTCTTCACAAACGCCGTGTTCTTCTTCAGGCTGGAGTCCAGGCGGGCAAAGTACTCCTCACCCGGCAGCTCAAAGTTGGAATTCTGTTGCCTGAGCGCACGTTTCGCCTCGATCTTCTCCTGCAACTCCTGTACAAATTGTTGCAGTTCCTCGCGCTCTTCCACCTCCAAGGCGGCCGCATCGCCTCCACCACCAACATCAGCTGTGACTACGTTGGCCGTCGCTGCCAACGTCTCATTTTCCTTGGCCGCCAGCTCGTTGGTTGCTGCCTCCGTCTCGTTGGTTTTGCTGGTGCTGCTGCTTCCGACTTCGGGCATTCTGTTTCTGTAGTGAATTTTTCGACTAATTCTCACTAATTTTGTTTGATTTGTCGTTATATCAGGGGGGAAATTCGAATTTCATTTGTATTTTTTTTTTGTGTTTCCTGCTATCCACTCACAATTCTATTGTTGTTTGCCACACTCTGGTCACACTCATTGCCAGGCTTAACACGCATTGCCAGTCGCCAGGGCTACTGTGAACTGTTCTGCTAAATTTGTTCATTTTTTTCAAAAATAAAAATAAAAATTTTAAAAAATACTTTAATAAAGCTGTTTTTTCACATGTCGAGATCTCATACGAGGTGGGTGAAAAACATCTCAGTTTGCTATGAGTTGGCTGTCAAAAAACTCATTTAAGAAATCGAAATTAAAGAATAGCCTACTTCTCATTCAGGTTTTCCATGCTTTTATAAATTTTATGTGTTTCTCAGATTGACTTTTACACTTTTCTGATATCTCGTTTGAGAAACTTTTATGAGATATGTAATGTAAGATGGCTTGACACAGCCCCAAAGGGGCCAAAGCCGAGCTGCTCTCAATCTCTTGGCTTGTGCGCTTCTAATTTTTCGCTCAAGAGAAAGGGACCTACAGTTTAACGCCGAATCCGAACGGCAGTTTGAGAAGCTTTTGCATGGCTAATACTACAAAAGCTGGCGCCAACAGCAGAGAACTTTTCATTAGATGTTCCGAGGCGGGATCGAACCCACGACCTCTTGCACAGCGGTCGCGCACACTAGCCGCTGAGCCACCCGGAGATATGAGACAAGTGAAAATACAGCTTAACAAAATTTGATTGAAACAAGTTACCACATAATAGTGGTATTCCTAAAAGTGATTTGTTTTAGATTTCGTGCTTCAGCTGCTCACGACTGCTCCATACAAACTGTGCAGTGTGCCCAGAAAAACTAATGAGGCTGATTTGAATTTGATTTCATTTTGGTGTGACCGTTTTCTTGCTCCCCGCGTTTGGCAGTTGCTTAAATTCTGCCGACACTTAAATGTGAAAAAGTTGTAAGTTTTCCGCATTTCAAATTTGAGTAATTAAATGAATTATGTATTGACCTTTTGCATTTTAGAATGCCTCGAGTTTTTGAAATGTGTTCTGGATTACTTATTTGCATAATTCTGCCTCAATTCTTCCACAATTTTGTCCTACCTTTTGGCATAGGTTCTTCTGTTCTGCCAAATGGCATAGGTCACTTCGCTTGACCTTAATCAACTACATAATTAATTGAATTAACCTTTGTAAAGTTACAACTTTGCCCACAAACTTACTTAAGAAGCATAGAAAACTACTTCTCACAACTTAATTCGAAATTGTTTGGTTTCGCGCCTTTGTTTAAATCGCCTCCAATTCTTCTGCAAACGAAAGCAAATCAAAATGAAATCAGGGTCGTTCCGTCAACTGCTTTTGATTGGCTTTCACGAAATCAAAATCGAAAGCAAATCACTTTCAGGAATACCACTAATGGAGGGAGAAGAACAGAGCCAAGTAAAAGAAGTATGGTTGTCTTGCACTTCACTCTTTATGGCTGCTCGTCAGAGCGATTGAGAGAGTGCATCGTTGGGTTTCAACGAACTTGACGATGTATTTACAGTTGCTTCAATCTACTAACTTAAATTTATTAAATTACTAGCTGAATTCCCTTTGCATTTAAAAAAAATATGACTCTTATAAGAAGATTAAATTGGGAAAACAACAAATTTTCAGCCCATACCCCAAATTTACAATTCATAGCTTAAATTAGATGTGTATGTGTAAAGCGTCTTACACTCACACTATTAGCCTAAAGCAGGGACCGTAATCTTAAGTTATATAATAAAATCAAGTAATGTTATTTTTATTTTTAACATTTTGTTTAGTGATAATTATTATTATTGAGTTTTTATAAAACTTAGACCGTAATCATTTTTGATCAAAGAAAAAAACTCAAAAATAATATTATTATGATTTTTACTTTTTCTTCACTGATAATAATTATTTTTGAGTAATTTTTTAAAACTTAGACCGTAATCATTATTTGTGATAAAAAAAAAAAAACTAAAAAATAATGATTATGTATGAGTTTTATTTTTTTCTTCACTGATAATAATTATTTTTGAGTAATTTTTGCAAACTTAGACCGTAACTATTTTTGATCAAAAAAAAAAACCAAAAATATTGATATGAAGAGTTTTATTTTTTCGCTCAAAATAAAACCAACAGTAATTTACGGACTCTGGAAAAATATTTTCCAATATTTTTTATTCTTATAACTAACCTAAAGCTACCTCCCATTATTTTTCCAAAAATTTGTTTTTAAAAAATTTAATAATTAATTTATCATATATTTCAAATAATTTTTTTATTATAAAAAACGTTAAAATCATAAATTTAAAAATCCTTTTTTGTCCATTAGAAGTGTGTTTTTTAGTTAAAAATATATAAAATTTACGGTTAAGCAATTTTTCGAATCGAAAAGTGTGGATGTGAAACGTTTTTGAATGTTTAACTTCATAGCACCAGCCCACAAACCAAGTTTTAAGATCTTAGGTTAAATAACTTTTAAAACAGTAAAATATCCACCTCGTATTACTAATATAGTGAAATAAGGCTCTAAGTCACTTTTGAACCAGTTCGAACCCTGTTTTGAACCTGTAAATTATATTACCAACCGCTTTCCAACCGGTTCAAAGACTAAAGATTGTTTCCTGATCGACATGAACGTACTTTCAAAATTTCGTCAAGTTCAGTTCAGTGATTTAGACGTCCATAAGGGACAGGCATACATACTAGTGTAGGGTTGTTCATGAGTGAGTGAGCAAAATTGAGTTGTTCACTAAACTGAGCAAGTGAACATGTTCTTCATTAATTTTTTTTGTTTTTGTTCAGTTAGAGTTGTTCAGTTGAGTTGTACAGTGAACACACTTGTTCAGTTGTTCTTGTTCATTCGCTCTTGTTCTGTGAGTTGTTCATTGAGAGTTGTTAAGTGAGTTGTTCAGTGACTTGTTCACTTAATTTTGTGTCTCTTCAACTGTTTTTTGTCCGCGTGTCTGATTGTTCAATGTAAGCAACATGTTGGATTAAAATTAGTTTGAATGATCGTCACAATGCCCAGGCGAACAACTTACTTACCCACCACAAGAAGAGAGTATGATTGGGAGCTTTACACTCCGAGAATTTAAAATAAAAAGTCGAATTCTATAATGAATGTAGTCAATGCTAGAGATGTATAGTTTTGACATCGTATTTCTTCAGAAACGGCATTTAATCTTCATTTATCTAGTGCCAGATTTCCATTTTCTTTTCGACTTGGAGTCAAAGTTATGGCTATGTGAATCAGTGAGCATAGAAACCTCCATTTGGACGGTTTTGATCTGGACTACCTAACGCAAGCATTTTTCCGCCTCGTTCTTGTTTCATCTAAAAAGCGGCTTCTTCTCTGTCCTTCTCTCAGTATCGCGTTGCTTCCGTCTATAGGCAGTGTCTAGCGTTTTTCTCTGCAGGAACTCTAAAAACACATCCGTCGATTCAAACCAAAAAAAAAAGTCAAATTTTTGTCAATGTTTTTTCTTTTTATTTCACTAAAATTAGCGTCAAACAGTTTTTTTTTTATGCTTAAAATGTTCAATTTTTCAAATTTGTTTTTTTTTCCCTTTTGTTAATCAGTAATCAGTACAAATCGCAAAAATATATATATATATAAATATATATAAATGTATGTGTAGGCGTATTCATATATTAAAGTTATCAAGTTACAATTAATCAATCGAAAGTGAAAGACAGCAGGAAATTATAAAAACAAAAAACAGAAAACGAGAAATACACAAAATGGTTTCGGGCGGGGTTTTGGTTTTCGGGGGGACTCTTTTCATTAACAAAAAAATACAAAAAGGAGCTTAAATGTTAATACGCTTAAATATATAAATAATTGTAAAGTTAGAGTTTAAAAAAAAAAACATAAAAAGGAGAAATGGTGGCTAGAACAGAACGGAACAAAAACACACACAAATGCAAAGGCAAAGGCAGGAAATTACATTAAATTCTCGGTATATTAAAAATACATAAGTTTTTTTTCATATTGCAGTTTCCAATTCATTAAAATTAATAAATAAACAAAATGATACCAAAAAAAAGAAACTCAGATCATAAATATATTCATTAATTATCAACGTTCGTAGTGTTAGTTAATTGTTTTGTTGTAAGTAACAGGCACAATTTGGCGGACTGTTCTGTTGTGGCTGTTGCCTGTTTTGCAGGGGTTGCTGTGCGTTTGGCGGGAAGCCTTTGCTCTTCTTGTTGTTGTTGTATAAATTCTAAAATATATTCATATATCTTTTAGCAAGGCACAATTCGTTTGCTTGTTAACGTTTCTATGTATAAATGTATATAAAAAAAATGTGACTTAGTTTTAGAACGGTTTCAATGGCAGTTGACTTTGTTCTCTCGCTTCCACACGCGCGCGCGCACCTCTGGCAAAACAGCTTCAGGATGGTTTCTTTTCTTTTCTTCTGTTTTTTTTTTTTTTGGGGTAGTCTTCTTGATATTCTTGAGGATCATCAAGTCAGATTTAAATGGCAAATTTTTACTAAAGTTTTTTGTTTTGTTGCTGCCGTTGTGATTTTTTTTTTTGTTTGTTTTGCACACATTTTATTTGCCCGCATACATGGGATTCTTAAAGGTGGAGGTGGCCTGTTTGTAGATGGGATTCTCGCCCTGGAAAAGATGGAAACATAAACGGAGGGAAATTAATACAGTGAAGATGTAAAGACATAAATCTATTTTGTCTCAATGTTTGGTTTTCTATACAAGTTAAAAGATAAATTGTGTTGTCTTTCGCCCGAAAATGATTAAAGGCTCATAGGAAAAATGCCGAATATCGGCACAGCAATGCAGAATATATTTTTAAAAGATAAACTATCTGTCCCTTTTTAGGAAATCCTTCAAATAATGGCAAAAATAAGTCTTAAGCTTAAAGCCAAAATTTGTTTAAATTAAGAAGTCAATGTAATACGTCTTAAAGAGAATCAAATTAAGGTAAAAGACACATAGGTCGCTTTCTTCGAGTGCTCCTACTGCAAAATAAACTGTTCATTCATATATTTTTGATATCTATAGACATACATACGCCAAGCTGTCCAATTAGCGAGGTTCTAATGTAGAAATTGTCGATTTTATGGGATGGATATCCAAAATCTTAAATGATCAGAACCGCGCAATATGAAATAGGAATAATACCAAAATAACACTTTAATTTGGATGGACCTGCTTGTTTTAACTACTATTACCATGAAATGAATAAGTAAGAGCTAGCAAATGTCAATATCATGCTGATAAATCGATGTCTTAGACGATAAGTGATATCTATATATTAATACAAATGTTTGACTCCCTTTTTAGCATAGTAAAACAACTTCAATTAATGCAAGATTTATACCATATGTTGGTATGAGTATTGAGAGTTGATGAATACGAAAGATTTGAAGTTTCGGTGACATGCAGATGTCATTGGAATTCAATTGAAGAGAACATTTTGATGGATACAAATTTAAAAATAGGGGAAAGTTAACTTCGGCTCGGTCGAAGTTTTGTATACCCTTGCAGTTCGTTTTTCTAAATAAGACTACTTTTCGGACCTTACTTTTCTATAGGAGCTATACTATATAGCTGTCCGATTTCGACCAAACTTAGTGCAATCATGGAAAAGCATAACAAACTGTTAATTGCAAAATTTGGAGGCGATCCCAATAAAACCAAAAAAATTTTTCTCACTAGAACTTCCTTATCGACAGATCATTCATACTGCAGCTATATGCTATAGTCATCCGATTTCGACCAAACTTTGTAGAATTGTGTAAAAGTATATAAAATAAGTGTATGCCAATGATAAGGACGTTTTCATTAAAAACAAAAAAGTTTTTCTCACTAGAACTATTTTTTCGACCGATCGGTTCTATGGCAGCTATATGCTATAGTCATCCGATTTCGACCAAACTTAGTGAAATCATGGGAAAGGATAGTAAACTAAGAAATACGTACTTTAGAGGCGTTTCCTTTGAAAACAAAAAAGTTTTTCTCACTAAAACTAGTTTTTCGACCGATCGTTCCTATGGCAGCTATATGCTATAGTCATCCGATCCGGCCAGTTCCGACAAATGTGCAGCGTATTTGTACCAAAAGACTTCGTGAAAAGTTTGGTGAGGATAGCTTTAAAACTGACGGAGGAGATAGCATAGAAACAGACGGACGGAAAGACGGACAGGGCTAAATCAACTCAGCTTGTCATGCTGATCAAGAATATATATACTTTATGTGGTCGGAGATGCTTCCTTCTATGCGTTACAAACATCCGGACAATTTTATAATACCCTCTGCAATGGTATAACAAACTCGCAATTTTAGCTAAACCTGTGCACTGGGAAGAGTGAACTTAGTTGTAATATAATATTTCATGTGGCATCTAAGTCGAAAAACGAATTAGATTTGTCAGAAAATATTTACTATTGTATCGCACTTACTGAATTTGTAGGCAACTTAAATGGTGCTGACTCATTATATCCAATCGATTCATATAAATTCGCTATTTTAAACGATCGTCTCTAATAATTTATACTTCTTTAAGAAAGGTTCAGTAAACGCCCGTGGGTTGTATCCCATCTAAAAACACAGTGGACGTCGTGAAACACCCGGTACGAGCGAAGCTCTTTACGAGTGATAACTTGAAATTACAATATATACTTGCAAAAGAATATAAAGTATTCTTGTTTTGCTCCATCAAAAATCCAAGTTGACGATAGTGCTACATATTTTTTAAAATTTTTCATTATAACCAAAGAAATTGTTGCTGAATTTAACAATTTGAACATTTATTGACAATTTTTTTAGGAATTCAACATGAATTTTTGAACTACTATGAAATCATAATATCAAACTGTTTCTTAGCTTTAAAATAAGGGTTCCCAAATAGTTCTAAGATTTTTTTAAGAGCAGATAAAACAAAATAAAGTAATGTATTGAAGCATTTGAAGGAGTTGTGAGCTGTTTGGTACAACTCCATATCATAGGATCTTTTAGGGTCGCCTGCTCATTTTCATTGTGATTTCATTCTGATTGATAATATTTGACCGGAAGTCGCCCCTTCTCGGGTACACTCGGGTACAATAAAGTCGCTGATTTGGTCACTGTTTTGGTCAATGTTTTGTTCACTGTTTCGGACCCTGTTTTGGTCACTGTTTTGTCACTGTTCTAGTCACTGTTTTAATGACGGTTTTGGTCACTGTTATGGTCACTGTTTTGGTCACTAATTCGGTCACTATTACTTTTTTTTAAAGCTTCGTTATTTCGATGGAAAAACCTTGAGTCTATTTGATTAATCGGGAGTGTAAGCTTTCCTACTTCATACAACTAATTTGCTTCAGTGACTTCTAATGAAATGTTGTACGCACCAAAAGCACAAAAAGTCAATGTAGCTATTATAACGGCCATTCTGAGTTCTGGTTCTGAGTTTTCTTTTAGTTTAAAAGCTTTTATCAAGGCTTCTCTTAGCCTAAATCGTTTAAGCTGTATTTTCACTTGTCTGATATCTCATAAAAGTTTCTCAAAAGAGATATCAGAAAAGTGTAATAGTCAATCTGAGAAACACAAAAATTTATGAAAAGCATGGAAAAACTGAATGAGAAGTAGGCTATTCTCTAATTTCGATTTCTCAAATGTGTTTTTTGACAGCCAACTCATAGTAAAATGAAATGTTTTTCACCCATGTCGTATGAGATCTCGACAAGTGCAACTACAGCTTTACAAATAGACACTTAGCTTTAGCTTTTTTGTTAAGACGGTTTTAGCACAAACCTTAACCAAAAACCTACGAAAACATCTCTGAAACCCATTCTTTATATAATTTTTTTCCACTTACCGTATCCCATTTGGCATTCATGCGCTCCTTCTCGAAGCGTGCAAATTCCCGCCGATCGTGTATGGTGGTCAGCAGTTTCCACAATAGCAAAATGGCCAATCCCACCAGCACAATCGCTGCTATCACACCCAAAACAATGCCCAGCATGAATACCCTGGGCGGACACTCCTTCTTCTCCTGTGCATGCACCACCAGTTCACCTTCTTCTCTATACTTAAAGGTGAACTTGCAATCATCATCCTCATCAAAGAACACACAAATCTGTTCATCCTTGTGCTCATCGATGACCACTTTGTCCACACTTATGGGCGTAAAGGCGGTACAATTCTTGATACAATCATCGCCATTCTTCAGCGGGCCCGTATGATACATCTGGCACTGCACACAATCCTTCAGTTCCTGGCACCGAGGCGAACAGGTGGGGCATTTCTCGCAATGGCGTCCCGAAAAGCGACCCATTTCGGTGGATTCGCATTTACAAACGCCGCACTCACAGGTGCCATGGCCCGAGCACAGTTTACCGCCCGACGGCGGCATGCAGTTGTCATTGGAGGCCTGGCAACCGCAATTGTCGCCCGTCCAGCCGGGCTTGCACGTACAGCGGCCACACTCGCAGGTGCCCTGATCCGGCCCGGAGCACAGCTGTTGCTTGTTCCGTTCACAGCTCCAGTTGTCGCACTCGCAGAATTTGCCCGAGACGACCTCGTCGGCATTCGTACGCTTGAAGCAGTCGCAGGAGCCGCACACACAAGTGCCGCGCCCACTGCAATCGACAGTCGTGACATTGTCCGCCCTGCAGACGGCATCGTTAGTGCTGCTCGCGTGCACATCCAAGGTGGAACATTCACAGGTCTTGCCAAAATGCTGCTCATCGCAGTCACAGATGCCGCACATGAAGTTACCAGCGCCATGGCATTTATCCGAGTTACGCTCGTAGCCCTTGAAGCCAGGATATTCGCAGGGACAGGAGCAAAGCATTTCCAAATCAATGATCAGACTCTCATTGAGGCCAACCGGATAGATCTGAACGACCTGTTTCCAATCCCTGGGATCCTGTGGACATTTGAGCACGGTTATCTGAGCATTGAAAGTGACCTTGTCGCCCACTTTCAAGCCGCTGCATTTGGAGGTCTTGGACATGGTGTTGTTCAGACAGGAGGAGAAATAGGTGATCTTTACTTCGCTGGTGGCATTGTCCTTCATCTCCACCGAAGAGGAAATTTTCTGTGAAAGTAAAAAGGTTGCAGTTTAAGTGTACGGGATCGGGGATATGAATCACTTACGTTATATTCCTCGCGCACCAAATCCACCACATTGGACGAGTTGGATGTCAGCACGGCACTCGATGAACCCTCAATGTGTGCCGACAATTTCTGATACACCGAATGCTGGGACTGGGTTACAGCAAATATGATATTGATGGCATTCTGTTTGACCTTCTGATTGATTTGCGATATACTCGGATAGTCCTGGATGGATGAATACGAATAGGAGTTGTCCGGATCCAAATGGCATTCACCATCGTTGGGTGTTATGACACCACCCAGTTTACCATCACCGGCATAATGGAAGCCAGCGTCTGTGGAGAATACCAGGACGCGACGTGCCTGCTCACGCCAACCCACTTGCTTGCGGCAGGCAATGGCCTGCATAATGGCATCAAAGCCACCCTCAGGTGCATCCAAATTACCAGAGACAGCGGCACGTTTTACCTCATTCTGCAGGATGGCACATAAAGTCAAGAATTAGTGCAAATATAAGTTTTCCTCTTGGGGTGGTAGGTGTGAGAGAAGAAGAAGGAGGAGGGGATTAGTGGAATCAAGCAAGAAATGAAACACACTCTGGGTTAGATGATTAGGTTTTTTTTGGTTTCCTTACTTACGGATTATATTCCCTAGTTTTTAGTCTACGGTAAAGTCCCGTTTTTAAGTACTTTTGCGAGCATTTATCGTATAACTGAGTTCTAATTTGGAATGTTTGTCAAATTCTGCACTTTTTTGACCTCTAAAAGCTAACTTTTAGCTCTCTTAAAGGCTATTTACACTAGAAGTGCGTTATGCGTTAATAGCTAACAGTTAGCTTTTTTTCCCATATAAAAAAAGGTCCCATTCTCGGTCTAAAATTCAGCTTCCTAGGGCACCTCTTTGTTGTAGCTTTCTCATATTTCTACACAAAGCTCTCTAGAACTCTTTGTTGTTATAAAACCCTATGAGGAAGCCCTTATATTTGCATAAAAATTTTTAAATTTGGGGCATAATAATAATTTGATCTATTAACTAGATGTCCCGACGAACTTCATCCCGCCTAAGAGTCAATGAATGTAGTGATTCCTTTTAGCTAAACTTAACTTCCATAGTTCAAGAGAGACATTTGCTTTGATGAAGCTTTGTACAATTGCTTGAAGAAATCTTGGAATCGTTCCATCGCTTTTCCTCTCTCATGTTTGCTGCCAGCTGTAGTTTCTTCACATAGCGCCACAGTTTGGATGATTTGAGGCAAACGTTTATTTCATCGGCAGCAATCGATCTTGGAGTGATTGGCAGTGCTTGGCGAATATAGCTAGACTGCAAAATCATTGCGGCTCCAAAACATCTTGAGTCATTGCGCAGAGTGCTTCCAATGTGCGTTTGTGCGCCATTGTGCACTCGTCCCTAAAACGTACTAAAACTTCGGCCACTGCGGAGTGTTTCAAACTTGTTTCATGTCGGTTGTTTAAAAGTTTAAAGGTTTAACGGCAATTTTAATGCTGAATGAGCTGAACGGCATCCTTCTAACAATTTGAAACTGCTACCGCAATGTTGGATCTAGCACGAACAGTGGCCAAAGTCAATGACATAAAGTATGTCTTCTCGAATCCACCGGGGGCAGCCAAGAAAAATAAGCCACCATTTACATCAATAATTGCCTTCAGTTATGTATCATAGATTTCCCACTGTTAGATGCTTAACAGGGGTACATTCGTTTGAACTAATTGGTGTAATTGTCTTCTTCTGAGCTTGATTGTCGCCAGATCAGAAGCAAGTCTATTGGAGTGGCCCACCAGACGGTCATGGTATCTGCTGGTATGCATATTTATCTGTTCGCATAATGGCAAAATGTCCAGATCACGGTAAATAGTTGAATGCCTCACATAGAATGGAGCAACAGTGATGCGCTAGAGGACTCGGCTTATAGAAGATTCCAGTTTTTTTAAGGGTTGTGGAGCATGCCGTACCCCACAGTGGGATCCCCCATGTCCAGGAAGGCATGATTATAGCCTTGTACACAAGGACTTTACATCGCAACGAAAGACCGCTACGAGGCTTGAGAAGCCAGTCAAGTTCATTCGCCTTAGCTGAAACAGTAGCTGCTGCCCGAGTCACATGGGCCTTCCAGGTCAAGCGGCGATCCAGAGACACACCAAGGTATTAAACAGAAGAGTTCAGATGCGGGATTCTAGTCCCTTGGAGTCGCACTCGAGCAACTGTCGAGCCCTGGATAGTGTTATAGGAGATGCTGGACGCTTTCTTCTTCATCAATTAAGCAACGGCTTCTGCAGTAGTCATTGTGGTTGATACCAAGCCTCGCGGCATGCCTGCCTATAAGACAGTTTTCTCTGAGAATTCCTACAAGTAGGGAGACATTCTGCCTGCCTAGACGCAGTAGTGTTAAAGTGAGCCTAGAGATTTCACAAGTGTGAATTGATCTCCAGCGGTTCGTGACCATTTTGTGGATAGTTTCCCTTATTTTAAGCTCGGTAGAAGCTGGGCGGTAGTGCCAAGTCTAGCGAGTTGGGAAGGCGAAAGTACATTTTTATACCTAGGACTGGACTGAAAACTCCGCCTCCCACCTGACTTTCCAATTTTGAGACATCTGTGTAAATGTATAACCTCATATGTACACAGTTTCAAAGGCTAAAGTGGTTATGCAATAAAAAATATTTGTTGGTGTCGCTACTTGACAACTTGGTATAGCCGATTGACCATGGGAAGCTACACAAAAGGTTGTTGTTTCTCTAAGCCTAATATCAGTATTACTAGCTATTTCTCTGACTACTAGATCTAGGGCAGCAATGCCCAGCCTTATGCTCTTTGGCTACGTTTTGTTTTTGTAAACAAAGTCCATGGTCGTATACATGCAGAGCGCGAGGTATAGAAAACGACACACATGCAAACGATTTCGTGGGTGTGCGTCGTGTAGAACAAAAGCCTGTTTTATTCTATTCTTTCATTGGCGCAAGCAAACTGACCAACACCAATTTTGTGTTATTTTGTTGTTGCCTTACCCAATTCGAATGTGCTTTTCTTTGAGAGTATTGGTGAGTGCTCTGCCCTATGCTTTAATGTTGAGGGCCTAGTTCACAAAGTGCCTTTTATGCATAAGCTAGCACAGCGTTGCACTTTATGAAGAGTCCTAAGAACAGAGGGTTTACCCAAGACCGGCCACCAGACTAAAACTCCGTGGAGTAGTATGGGGCGAACAACGGCTGTATACAGCCACTTACGGCCAATGGCGTGCTTGCACGAGTACAGTGCAGTGGTCGCTTTTTTGACCCTTTCCAAAATGTTTTCATTGCAATATAAGCTTTTTGCCAAGTACTACTACACCAAGATATTTAGCAGCGTCGCTAATTTCTAGTACTGAGCTATTTAATTGAGGGCGAATCGGAACTTTATATTTTCTGATAAAAAGCACAAGTAACGTCTTTTTTGTTTTGACCCTAAGTCGCAACATTTAGAATTGCGCATTTTTGTTCTGCTTAGTATACAATCCCCATACGCAACCTTTTAGTATAGTTCTCGCTCTTCCACGAGTCGTAACAGCTCGTTGTTTATCGCTAAATCTCAAAGAAACGAATCTTCAAGTAAGGCAGACAATCTTGCTTTACATTGAAAAGTAAAATACTTTTCTCACTTTACAATATTTTTTGTTTAGTTTAATTTGTGTAATAAACCGAGAGCAAGATAGAAAAATTTGCGAAAGTGGTTAGTTGACTGAAAATGTGAGACGGTCGTAAAAGCAGTACTGTTGGAATATCAAAAGACATTTGACATATCATGAAAAATAATTTTATAATTTTTTCGTTTTGCAAGATTTGAGTCAAATCCAACTACGAGTTTTTAAAATTCAATTTCAGTATTTGCCTTCATCATATACTGCGCAGGAGATATATATAGGACTTCCATTTTTTTTGAACTTAGGATGCCCTAAATCTGAAGAGTTGGCAAATTTGCCTAGAAAGGATGGACTTATAGTTCTCTTAAATAGACGTCTAACAATCTTTTCAACGTTTTGAGGAGGAAATATGATAAGCTGATTGGTCGACATGAAGAGGCCTTACCCGCTTTAGGGATAAAGGGAAAGGGAATCGCATATTAGAAACTTGAAAATACTTCTATTTGTATACGATTTATAGTCTAAAAATGCATATAAAAGTGTTACCTTAACCAAAAGACTTCTCAAACAGACTTCCGATAACATGCTAAAGTAAACTTGAATTGATAACCTTTCACTGTGATAAGATATGGTCAACTGGTTCAAGGTAAATGCTATTATTGAAAAATGATGTATAGAGTGTGCCCAAAGAGAAACATATAGAGAGTAGAAGCAGGATTAGCATGCAGGCATAGACAATTCATTCACCAACTTAAAACTAAAATGCAAATCAATTAAACAACAACAGTAATAAAAAACAAAAAAAACATCATGCAAAACGTGCAAAAACGGGAGATGTATGTATAAACGAATGGTTGGATTAGACGAGCAAATGCAGATGCGTTTCAATGGGCGTTTTTGGGCAATGACAACTTACAGAGAACCGGTCGGTGTTCGTGCTCAAGGTCACGACATGACGAAAGCCATAGGGAGCTTTGCAATTTGGACATGGCATCTCCAGACTACAATTTGTGACCAATCAAGCAACAAGCAATTGTGTTTTTTTTTTCAAATTTATCATGGGCCAGATAGATTTATAGAGATAAAATATTTATAGTGACATGGCGAGACAGAGAAAGTGGTGAGTGAGAAAGAGAGAGAGAAAAATAAATAATAAAAATGATACAAAAAATAAATATCAAAAATGTTTACGACATTTATATGTAAGAAGTGCATTAACAATACGATATATATATATATATAATTTATGTATAGTAAAGATATATTTCATGGCAACTGATCACCCATTCTATGAATATTTGGCAAAGGCATCGAACAGAATTGTTTAAGATTCAGATTTTCCCTCATAAAAATATGTTTAAAACCGATCCTTCTTTTAGCAAGTTTTTATGGGATGATCCGACTTACACTAGATATCATATTTGAATCAAGGCTTGAATCAAACCAGTGAAATACTGTAGAAAGTTCGAGCCTGTACTGTACTGTAGAGGTTCTTAACCGACCGAACCCAAGAACAGTTTAGATTTACTGAAATTTTTAAATTCAATGCATTTCTCAAAACTATTGTCATTTTAGGGCTTGACTTTTGCGTATTATCAGGAATTTGAATATCATTCAAAAACTTCTTCTTTTTGTCCTGAAACTATGTGATCTTAAAAAGCTACTCAAATAATTTCAAGTGGTACGTAAGGTAGGTTATAAACTAAAAAGGTTCAGTGCGGTTAGAGGGACACAAAAAAAAACACGAACCGGAGCCTTTATTAAATATAGCATATTCGGCGGTGTCCCAGAAATCTCTTCCAACCAAATTCCAACCCAAAACCAATTCTCGGTGTCCTAGAAATCTCTTTCGGTTGGTTTCAAATCTCTAGTGATTTGGTTAGAGATTTTGCTAAATTCACCGCTAAAACTATTTTGAAAAGCAAAACTAGTTTTGGAAATCTAAACTGCATTAGTTTACTGGATAGGCTGCATAAAATAAATAACATGATTTATTTGATTTAATAATGAAATTTGCTTTTTAATAATTTTTTCGCAAAACCAACCGAAGGCTGCCATATCGGCCAAAACCGTCGTACCAGTGGCGCCCTCTGCCTCCTCAGTAGCGCCGCATGGGAAATTTGTCAACACCAAACGAGCCAAGGGTTGGAAAGTGTTGCTTTATGATTGGCGCGAAAATATTTTTAAATTTTTCGTTTTAATTTTGGGTAACGCGACTTTAATTTAAGTTATAAAATTAGCATGAATCGTAACACTTATGCCACAGCTAACAGATTTCCGTTTAACATCATTTTAATTCAAAACTAATAAGGGAAATTTATAAGGGAAATTTTTTTGTGCGTGATGCAACCCTGTTTTGTGAGATGGACAATTATTATGTGCCCAATTGGACCAATTCTCTTTCCCACTAAGAAAATGAAATCTCTTGAAGTTCTGAGACACCGACGGATTTTTCGACCGATTTGCAAACCAACCGAAGACAAAATCTCTAGAGATTTCCAGGACACTCCCGATTGTATACAACATCAAGTATATCGATGTATCGCTTTTGTCGATACGATAGTAAGCATCCTAGAACGAAATCTTTTGAATGCTAAACATTCAAATAGCATGTGTTGTAACATGAAACTTTTGTTAGTTTCGTTTACATTTAGAAACAAGAGTTTATCGACGTAGAGTTGTCACAATTTATTTGCAATTTTTTTTTACTATTTTTTTAAAACTAAAAAAACCTAAATGTTTTAAAAATTATAACTATTTTCGCTGAGGGCCGGAAACCGCAACACGCAAATTTTCATTTTTTGTTCATCAAAAACTGTAAGGTTCAGTACTTTTTACAACTTTATTTGATGAAAACTAAAGCTGGATCCGATGGGTTCGAACACATCATAAAGTACTAATTCCGGTTGTTCGAGGTATTAAACAGGTACGAACCAAAATTCACCAATGGTTAAGGTTTTGGTTTTGGTTCGAACCTTGGATTCAGCCAATTCTTTACAAAATATTAATAAAAAAGCAAATTTATTTTGTAATCAGTTGAATCCCATGAATTCTACAAATCGCTTTTGACCTAAAAACGACCCAATCGTGTCGCCTTTTCCGTTGCACAGTTTTCGGAGCTAGCATTATCGGGGGAGACACAGAAATCTGAAATTCGAAAGTCGATTTAAAAGGTGTTTGTATAAAATTATGGTCAAACTACAAAAACAAAGCTAAATCGCGAATGGTTCGAGAAGTCGATTTTGGTTCGATTGTGTATTGGATGGTTTGTGTATTGGTTGGTTTGCCAAAATCTCATAACAAATTACGAGAGGTTTCTGTGGCACCTAAAAATTGGTTTTCGGTTGGAATGTGGTTGGAAGAGGCTATTGTGTCACCCCCGTATGAGTCAATTTTATACTCAATCAAACATATATTGTACTTGAACGCGCTTTTTTTGAACTTTTCGTCTTACTGTAAGTACAAAACCTTCTTGATTCAAAAACGTTTGTTCTCCTTTTAGAATGTTTCGCACTCAATTTAAGTACACCCAAGACCGAATCATACACAATTCGGTATAAATTCCATCCCGTTTTGTCTAGAACGCCGGTTCAGTACGGTTTATAATCGGTTTGCATCCCAGTTCAAAACAAATGCCAAAAGAAGGTGCTGATTTCACAGTTTTGTATGAGTAATCTACATAATTAAGAATATGACTCAAATCTTAATTTTCATTCTGATCATTCTTATTCATTTTCTTGATCAATTTCTGTTCAAATGCCTTTGCTAGGTTTGGTAAATGTTAAAGCTTACACCACATAAACACATACACACACACACACTTACTTATGCTTAAAAAGATATGTAAATATATGCTTATGATATAGATAGAGAAATGGGTGCATAGATATCAAGATATTGAATGGATACACCAGCACTATGTAGTACAAATAAGGATAGTAAGGATACAGTTAGACATCAAACACACACACAACATAGAAGAAGTAAGGAGATAGGATGGAGTGGAGTGGAGTGGACCAGAGTGCGGGGATAAGAATGTTTGATTAATTGGTTTAAATCTTACAGAGAAACTTTCGGTATTTGTGCTTAGTGCCATGTGATTGCGGTAACCATAGGGAGCCTGGCAATTTTCGCACGGAGCCTCGAGTCTATTAAAGGTAAAAGTGTATTTGTGGTTGTAGTTGGTTTGGTTTTCGGTTTCGGTTCGATGGGGATAACATGGTGAGAAATGTGTCTTAAAAGGTAAACAATATTTTAGTTGAACATGATGGAATAGCTTAGCATTTGTTTGCATTTTAAGTAGAAAGCAATTAATTGATATTAAACTTGGTTTTAGTTGGAAAATTTGGAAACTCTACTTAAAGCTGCATCCATTCTTGATCTTAAAATAAACTAACAGGTAAACTCGGTGACTCATTCCATCCGGTTATAAGTCATCGTTCTCAACGGAACGCTATCTTGTCTAGCCACTAAACTTAAGGCGATTCTTAGGAATAAAATGGATTGACTCACTTTTTGGGTATGGTGGACACATATGGCATCAGTACCTTGTCCACAAACGAACCGAAACCCAAACGGAAATTCGATGTAATATTCCTCATTGTCTCGGACAAGAGAGCACCCAAATCGGAGAGACTTTGTTTATCATCTTCCATAGATTTGGACAAGTCCATCAAGTAGTACAAATCCACCGGGTAGTCCTGGGCCTGGGAATAGCTTACCTCCAGATTATGAATTTGATCTGCAAATGGAATGAAAGTTGAAATTAATTGGAAATGCTAGCGGGGATTCTCCACTTACTGATGCGCAACTGCAGACTGACACGTTGTGGTTTAATCTGCACTATCTGATCCGAACTGGCTCCATACATAGACGAGGAACCACTCATGGATGATGAACCACTCATGGAGCTAGAACTCTGCTGGTAATAGCCACCACTTGAAGAGTAGCCACCTGACATGGAGTGGCCACCGGCTGAGAAGGCCTTGCCACCGCTGGCCAATGTTAGATTCTTATTGATCAATATGCTCTCTTTAGTGTCGGGATTCCAGGTGAATTGCTCGTCGCAGGTAGACGGTGACGAGTGCTGAAAGCAACGCGGCCGATCACCATAATCCGGTTGCATGCACCAGGAACAGCTTTCGGTTTGTATGCACTCATGGCAGTTGGGTTTATTCACGCAAGGATTCTGAACCAGTTTTCCAGCCAATTGGCCATTGATCAACAATGAATTGCTGATCAGAGAGAGCAGAACTATGATAAGCAGATAAGAAGTTGGGCTGCTCCTCATCTTGGCTGTGCGTGTGTGTGTGTGTGTGTAGGGTGTAAGTGCGTTGCTGGTTTAGGGGGTGTTGTGCGGGTGCTGAAAAGAAGATACAGCAGTTTAGGTTTTAGGTTCGAAATATATTTTAAAATTCTCAAGGCCTGTATCCAGATGTGAATTAGTTCGATGTAAAGCAAAATTTACATACAAAAACAGGAAAGAATGTCGGTCAAGCCCGACTATAACATACTCTGTACCTGTGAAGTCCCGCCCATCACCGTTGCGACCAGTGATGCCCATAATTGTTTGTTTTTCTTATAACTCGACAACCGTTCATTCGATCTTTACCACTTCTTTGGCGAATCGATAAATAATTCCGATTACTAAATATGTCCAGAAGGAACGAACCTTCTGCCTGCAAGTATAAGAAGCATATGTCCCATACTTGTCAAACCTCTATCTCTTACCATCTCTGGGATCTGTTTGTTCATACGGACAGACAGACAGACGGACATGGCTAGATCGACTCGGCTGTTGATGCTGATCAAAAATATGTATACTTCATAGGGTCGGAGATGCTTCCTTCTGCCTGTTACATACTTTTGCACAAACTTAATATACTCTGTGTACCTCTGGTACAGAGTATAATGACAGAAGAAATGTAGAAATAAAATTTTGCTTCAAAATTTGTATGAAAAGTTCACTCTTCATCAAATTAATTCACATCTGGATACAGGACTTCAGAGTGTAAAACACTCAATCATACTCTCTTCTAGTGAGTAAGTACATTTTACAGTTATTTTTTCTCTCCCTCACTTGCAACCTTAGCAGTAGTCTCAGAGAGCAATCCAATCTATTTGCTTGCTTTTACACTTCACTTTCTTATGGCACCGAGCAAACATCTGTCTGCCTCAAAAAAAAAACTGAATTTAATTTCTCTCGCGAGGTTAACGCTGCTGCTGTTGTTGTTGTTGAGCCATACAATCAGCGTCGTTTCGTATGAAATGAACAACATCAAGTTGCCAGATGACTCATTCTCTCATCTGTGTGTGTGTGTGTATGTTTGTATGTTGTGCAAAGGTGGAATCAGAGAGGTGGGCAAATTTTCATTTAATAGGGCAAACCAAAAGCCATCAGCTGCAAATGCCAATTTTTACACGTTCTCCTCACACTCTTCTGCGTTTGATTTGAGGGCAAAGTAAACAAAGGGCTAAGAGAGAAAGAGGGCTTGTTTTTTTTATATATTTTTGGGGGGTGACCACCATCTACCACCTGGTGGCTTAGTCATTGTCTCTCAAGTTGATTGCGTCGACGACGACGCTGGTGATGAATCGTCCAGCAAAGCTTCGACTGATTATTCATAAACAAAATTCAATCAACTAAAAAACAAGGGTTAACAAATGCTGGAGCACAAAATGCTTGAGAGTTGTGTGCGTGTGTGTGTGTGTGTATTTGATGTCTAAATATAACATCCCACACCGTATTGAACCATTGTAGAGGCGGCAGCTGCTGCAGGGCAAATAAAGTCTAAGTAAAAAGCATCAACCAGATGCAACCAGGCGGCAATTTGCATAAGGCTCTAAGTGTGCGCCAAAAAACCACAACTAAAAAGAGTACAGTGAACACTAATAGACAGTGAATCAGCCCATGTGTCATAAGCCAGAGGTGTTTGCTATCTTTTGAACGAACTTCTACTCAAAATAACAGCCCACCTCCCGCCCAAACTAAGAAAAAAGAACATAAATAAAGAGAAACTATGTTAAAATAGTGATTTATATCAAGCAATTTTCAGAGTGAAGGGATTCCAATTTGGTTCATCACCTGAATAAACATACGTTACATAAGTAAAGCTGGAATCTCTAGTAGTAGAGATTTCTTCTATGATAGAGGTGTACCTGGTCGTTTACTGCTCTTCTTTACAACTAAACCTTCTCCAAAACTCTACAGATTCGTAGTAGTGTAACATCCAACAGTGCCAGTGTTTATGTTTGAAGTTGAAAGCACAGGGTTTTCCCATCGATCTGTAGTGTTTTGGTTCATTCAACAGCTAGATGGTGATGATATCTAACATCTACACGGATTTCTCTAAAGCATTTGACAAAATCTGTCGTAGTGCTCTTTTATCTAAGCTCTCCAATCTTGGCTTTCATTTTTCCTTCCTCAATTGGGTCGAGTTCTTATCTTAATGGTCGATCGTATTAAGTTCTCGTTAATGGCATACCATCAAGCCCCTTCATATCAACATCTGGCCTCCCTCCATTGAGTTTACTGGGTCCATTGCTATTTACACTATTCATTAATGATTGCGGTTGCCTACTTAACTCACATTATCTGATGTATGCTAATGACTTAACAATTTTTAGATCTGTTAAAAACCTCAGAGATTCTAAAGTTTTTTAAGGCGATCTTAGTTGGGTTACTCACTGGTGCGGGCGCAGTTTGCTGCCTCTTAACTTCTTTGTTACATATGGAAAGCGCGAGCTGCCGATATTAACATCGAATTCCATTAGTCTTCACGCTTTGAAACGGCAGTATGAAGCTATTGAGTATGAAGTATGAAGCTATAAGCATCTAAACTATAACCTCCCCAAAGCTTTTTCAATGCTGGGAGTTGTAAG
The DNA here is from genome assembly GCA_018904265.1 of Lordiphosa collinella. Taxonomy (NCBI): domain Eukaryota; kingdom Metazoa; phylum Arthropoda; class Insecta; order Diptera; family Drosophilidae; genus Lordiphosa; species Lordiphosa collinella. The sequence goes on from JAEIFV010000368.1 coordinate 272,904, forward strand.
GCGCAATTCCAAACAATTCAAAGGTTCCAACACACGGCTGAGGCAGCCTACCAAACGCACAAAACAAAAAACACTTTCCGCAGACACTTATTGTGTCCTGCTCATTTGCAGACAGTTGTTTAGTGAGCGCTCGCTTAAAACAGTTGCTGTCGGAGGTTGTCGGATGACCGACTCGCTTGTTTTGCTCAACCGAAAACACAAAAGTGCGAGAAAAAGTGTTCCGCTCAGTGAGAGACCGTTTGTGCTGCGTTTGTTTCTGTTTTCCACTGAGGCTGGTCGCATTGAAAAAAGTGTTAATAGATTTTTGCAAAAGTCATTGAAAATATAAAAAAAAAAAAAAAAAAATGATTAGGACGAGCTCTCACAAAGGATACGCGAATGTTCGTCGATGATGACTAACGAGTTCCGTCAGAAAACGGAACTTTCGTAACTGCCATTCCACTGACACATAAGAATGATTGCTGAAATTTGTAAGATTGGGGTATTAGGTCAAGAACGACTGGAATGGTTTCCAAGATTTTGTGATCTTAAGCCAAATTTAACATCTCACATATGTATTAAGGCTTTCGGTTCTCAAACCAGATTGGCTTAGCGGTTCGTTTTATAACCGGATTCTCTAATATCGACAAACGACTTTTAAGCTAGTTTGAATTACACCAAAATGTCCCTTCAAGAGAGTTAAAAAACGAAGCTTCCAAGTAAAGGAACTTTAAAAAATACCTTACACAAATAACTGGGCTTTAAAGAAAAGAGAGTGATATAAGGGAACTTCTGAGAGAAGGAACTTTAAAAATCCTTCACTCGAGTTCAAAGAAAAGAGACCTTTATTTAAGCTAAAATACCTTTAAATCAGTTGACTCAATTGTGTCTTCACTGTACCCTTAAACCGCCTGGCCTCGTAATTGGGACGCCCACAATCCGCACAGCATCTGCGCTACATAACATTATGTGGGCGTACTAGTTCCTCCAAAAAAACACACACATCGAGCCAAATGGTACGGAAAAAACTAAAAACGTAGGCAAAGACAAACACAAGCACAGAATTGGAGCTGGTTGAAGGCTCCTTTTGGTGTCAAAGTAAACAAGGGGGGACCACTCTGTGCGCTGTAATCAGCAATTGCAACGGTCGTTTGTCGCTGTCGCGTCGTCGATCTTCAAGTCCGCACCCTGGCGGCACAAATTGTGGAGGATTGGATTCATATTATTTCAGCTCAGCAAACAACTCAGACAACGGAACACTCATCATTCTGTGTGTGTGTGTGTGTATATGCGTGTGTCGTCATTGCGAATGAAATCATCGAAGAGCGAGCACAATCTTTTGGATGGCTACTTCCTTTTTTTCCATGTTGGTTCGATTTGATTAAAATACCGTTAACATTTTAACAATTTCTTACGTAATTCAACTTTGTTTCGTTAATTTCACACACACTCTAACATTTGATAACACTTGCTGGCCAAATAATTGGCGTTTTCAATACGAATTTTAGGAAACTAAATCCATGAGGGGCGGGTGTGCTACTACTAGCTGGTTCGCCTTGTTCTCTGTGTTTGCTTCTTTATTTTGATTTGTCTCGCACACTTGTGGAGTTCACTCTCACACACACACATGCACACGTTGTCATTTGGTTGTATCTTTTAGGCCACACTTTGGTTTTCATTTTAGTAAAAGCATACCACGAAGTTTTGGTGTTTTTGTTAATTTGAACCGCAAAAAAGTTTAAAAAAAATATTAAGGTATAAAAAAATTATTACTGCTTTGTCCGCACTGCCACTCGATTATCAAACAACTGCTGCGGTGCAGTGTGGCCAAAGTGCTTAAGTAAAGGTGTGTAGTCAATAAATCGATTGTTATCAACTGTCAGTGACTCAGTCAGTCACGATAACAGACATCGACTGGCAAACGTTATTAGATTCTGCTTATGCTTTTCATATATTTTCCAACAATCAAATTCAAAAGCAGGCATCCGCGATAGTTGAGGCAATTTACAAAGGAATAGCCCTCCCTCTTTATTAAGATTCGGCGTCATTACCACCTTCTCAAAGTTATGATACACCTGCAGGCAAGCCCAAAATGTAACTTTTGTGCTTTTTTACAGTTACTTGAAAATTCGAGATGCAATCAGATTTAAGAACAGCAACTTTTTGCAGAACTCTTTATGCTATTACTCTGCATACTTTATTTCGTTTCGTTATGTTTTCCCCTTCTCCTACATGCATCGAAACTAAAATTTTCAGAAAATTTTTAGAAAAGCGGAATTTAAGAACTTCAGAAGGTGCGCGTACGTCTTTGAGCCCTTGTAGTAGCTGATAAGGCATAGGCATTACATGAAAAAACTATTGCTATAAGCAATGAAAGCAGTGTTAGTAGTTTTTCACTCAAATTTTTAACATAAAAGAGTTTCAAATTTATATTACAAATAGGTTGGGGGCGACAAATTTGACTTCCGCCCCGGGCGGCAGAACCTCACGCTACGTCACTGCTCAAAGATGTAATACATAATAAATAAACTGAATTTATCATGTTCACGAAACTGTAAAATATGTACTTTTCATGTGGAAACGGTCAGAAAAAATATGTACATTTCGAAATATGTGATTGTATTGGAAATAGGCTATTAGCCAGCTTTTTTTAAACAAACCACAGCTGATTTTTTGCTGTTGCCTGGTCACACTACCTTCTCAGAGGCAGTTCTGAGAAGTATGAAACAAATCGAAAGTTTAAACTGAGTACCAAGCTTATACTTCAAGTTTTAAGCCTCTTAAAAATGCTCTTCTCTCCAAAGTAACGGCTGCATACCGTTCACTTGGTCACAGTGACTACCTATCGATTTGCCGATAGTCGCCATCGATAAAGCGCAGCAGTAAATGTAAATAAACGCCATACAAACACAACAAAAAGTTAACCAAATGCAGATAAAGTGAAGTCATCCGATCACAGGCAGACAAAGACACAGATATCCCAGCGCTCCTACACAGCGACACACACACATATGTGACCAAGCAGGCAGAGGCGGGGACGAGGCGCTGCATTAAGGAGAACGACAACAAAGAGACGCCATAATGGACGACTTTGATTTGGATATTGATTTGGATTTCGTGCAACTGAGCCGGCAGCAATTGCTGCAGCGCTACACCAGCGCAGTGCGTGAGCTGCGTCGCCTGGCCGAGGCCAACTATGGAGTGCGTCCGCTGAGCTTCGACAATTATGTGCTCTTCCAGTATTTCCAGCAACGAGGCGGCGGCTGGCGACAATTCAACTTCCGGGGCAGTGCCGCCATGCCTCTACTGCCGCCGCTGATGGCCTACCTCAAGTTGGAGGTACTGCATCATCTGCTCGATCGACGACGACAGATTCTCTGCTGGCTGTTCTATCTCACTGTGGTCTCGCTCTGTGTGGCCGCTTACCGCTACGAGTCTGCCACAGTGACCCAGGAACGTGTGGTCCATTCGATGGTCTATCCGGGCATGCGGATTTGGCGACGCATGACCATGCCGCTCATACAACGATTTCCACGCCTCACCGAACTGTACGACGAATCCTGCCTCATGGGCAATCCCTTTTTCCAGCTGGAGGATCTCAGCTGTGCGCCCTGTGCCCAGGTGGAGAGCGTGTGGCTGGCCAGCGAGCAGGGCGACCGTTTGCCAGTGGGCGAGCACCTGCCGTATGCCTTTCAAACGGCCCAGGAGGAGGCCATCGATCTGAATGACTTCTATCACATTTATGCCAACAATCATCAGATCTTCCAGCGCGATGCCTACCGGGTGCACTCCACCAATCAGCGGGTGCACAATCTGGAGGATTTGTTTGGCCAGCGTTTCAACGGCAGCGATGCGCCACAGGCGCACCATTTGTGGCGTTGCAATCGCATGCTGCCCGCACGTCTGCTGAGGCCATTTTTTGCCCGGCCACCACGTCTGCCCAGCATGGGTGTGGCCCTGGAGCGGTATGTGGCCATTGATACGGCCCAGGCGCCGGCCTATACGCTGCCCGAAACGGAATGTCCCAATGTCTATGTGCATCAGGCGGTGGGCACACGTTTCATCATCTTAAGGCCAACCAGCGAATGTCGCCAGCGTTGCCGCACCCTGTCCATGCGGCTAACCCAGTCCTTTGTGCGTAAGTAGGAACTCAGAACCTGAAATGAAGGTGAATCTTTCACTTCTGTTTTTTTGCAGTCAGCTACAATTGGTTGTATTGGAAACCCATCTCAGCACCGGATCCCATCTCTGAGAATCTGTCCATCAGTTTGATTGGCTCCTATTGCTAGAGAGAGAGGAAGCGCGCGTGTGTGTGTGTGTGTATATATAAACCATTTCTTCAAGCCAAAATTAATTTACGAAACGAATTTCGCGACGCTCAATTGGTTAACCACAAATTGGCTGAGGCCATTCCAAATGCCCTTGCCACATATTTTGCACTTAGCTTTAAGTCATTTACTAGCCAAAGGCGTACCCAGATTCTATTGGTAGATTTCTCTCTTAACTCTCTTTAAGTTGTTTTAAGTGATCTAGTTGACCCGGGCAACTGCGTACCGCCTTAGAAATAATCATACATAGTTTGCTTTAGGGTCGATTCCAAATAATATTCATTTTCTAGTTTGAAGCCATAAACACTCTAGGATTGGCCTTGTTATTTGTTTATACTCGAATGTATATCATCGGAATGAGTCCTTTATCACCATTGAACTTTTTTTTAAGTATCGTTTTATAGTATCAGAGTTGTGGTTGGTTCAGTTTTCGAACCTACAGTTCAAAATTGTGCCATGAGTTTTGAAAATTCAGTTGATTAGTTGGTAGCTTTGTCTTCATCGAACAATTTGAAGGAATGATTATGAATCATTAAGTTCAACTGATCCACATTTTTGTAGTTTCCTCAATAATTGCTTCTGCACTTAAGCAGATGTCCGGGAATACTTAGTTAATGACTTTGTCCTTTGTTGATACTGAATTGCTCAAATTGAACGGCATCAGTATGGATAGTCAGCAATTTCTTGTAGAAGTACAACTCGCATGTTCGTCGTCAGCTGAGTTTTCTAACCAATGTCGATGATTTGAGGTATTTAAACATTTTGGATCTCGCTTTTAGTGCTGTAGCAACAAAGACTTCACAGAAGAAGTCTTCCTTGTGTCTGGTAAGCCCTGTAGATCAACTGATCAATCACTTCTGGGGGGAAACCAATACTTCTTAAGCGTACATTTTAGCTAAAACTTTGCCACTTTAAAGGGGGGGGGACCATTATTAAAAAAAATCTCATTTGAAAACGTAGAGTTTTCAAAAAATAGGTATGGTGCTATCGGCCACGATTTCTCGTCTCCAGGTTGTCTGATATAAAAAGTAAGAACGGGGTTATAATCAGTATAGAAGTCATTCTGGTCTGAACCTCGAAAAAAATTTTGTGTTTTTTTTTTTTTGACAAAATGGCGGCCATTGAAAAATGATACATCGATTTTAGGCCCTTGTTTTGGTAGTTCAGCGTACAAAAAAAAATATGCTAAAATTATTTTAAATTACGATTGAGATTCAGATCAAAATGGTGATAATTCTGCGTCGATTGCACTTAGTTTCATCAAAATCGGTTCAGTGTAACTGGAGATATCATGGCCGCCAGTTCGAAAAACGTGGTTTCGAGATAAATGCGATTAAAGTTTGCAGTTGCCAGGCAAATTGCGTCACCTTGAATCATTCAAATGGCTATATCTTCTAAAGTATTTCGAACTTCCAAAAAAAAAATCCTTTTAGGGCGATATTCTCAAATATCCAAGCTATAAAAAAATTTAAAAAAAAAAGGGGAAAGTTAACTTCGGCTTGGCAGAAGCTTTTTATACCCGTACAGTTTGTTTCTCTAAATAACACCACTTTTCGGACCTTACTTTTCTATGGGAGCTATACTATATAGCTGTCCGATTTCGACCAAATTTAGTGGAATCATGGAAAAGCATAACAAACTAACATGTACATTTTTTGAAGACGATTCCATTTAAAACAAAAAAGTTTTTCTCACTAGAACTTCTTTTTCGACCGATCATTCATACTGCAGCTATATGCTATAGTCATCCGATTTTGACAAAACTTTGTAGAATTGTGTAAAAGTATATAAAATATATATATGCCAACGTAAGGGACGTTTCCACTGAAAATAAAAAAGTTTTTCTCACATGAACTAGTTTTTCGACCGATCGTTCCTATGGCAGCTATATGCTATAGTGATCCGATTTTGACCAAACTTTGTAGAATCGTGTGGAAGCATATAAAACAAATACATGCCACATTTCCAACGAAAACAAAAAAGTTTTTCTAACTAAGACTACTTTTCAGACTATACTTTTCTATGGCAGCTATAAACTCTGGTGCAAAATTATGGCCGCACCTAGTTTTTTCAGTTTACGCATAGAAAGAGTGTAGCTAAAAAAAACTTGGGATTACCGTTTGAAAGAGCGTTAAGAATGAGAGAAATTAGATGACAAACATCAGCACTCTCCATGCTAAGATTAACCGTTATGTTTCATTTTCGTTTTGTGCTTGGTGCATAATTATGGCCGCACTTCACTAAATAAAAAAACTATAGAAACATGTTAATTTTTTCACACATTTTTATTTAGTTTAATAATGAGTTTAACCTCCCTTAGCACTAATTAACTCGTAGATCCTATTCGGCATACTGCCCACGAGACTTTTTAAATCGCTTAGGGAAAGTTCCTCCCATGCCTTGACAATTGCCAATTTGAGCTCCATAGTACTGTTGCACTTGGTGTTTTTAGCATAAATCCTTCGGACCAAGAACGCCTACAAATGTTCCATTGGTTTCATGTCCGGGGACGCGGGCCACTTCAAAAAACGAACATTATTGCCTTCAAGCTAAGAACTCGTCTCACCTCTGACGCGCATTGATACGTTGTCCTGTTGAAAAATTAACTTTTTACGCCTACGACCGTGAAGAAAAGGCAACAAGTTCAATTTCAATATTTCCACGTACTTCCTGGAGTTCATAATAGTGCTTGGAAAGGTCAGCTCCAATCACCCATACTCGCAGAACACAGGCCAAACCATCAAAGATCCTGCTCCGAAATTTCTCTTTGAAAAGTACAGAGGTTCTTTCCTTAAATCCCTCCAATAGTGCGAAAAGCCATCAGGGCCGTCCAAATTATACTTTTTGTCATCCGAGGAAGTGATCTAGAAAGATAAATTAGTATTTGCATTACTCTATAAGAACTTTTTACCTTTGTCCAGTCAGCTGCCATGTTATTCCTGCGAATTTTATCCGGGCTTCTTTATGGCGGTTCGGTAACCTTGAAGCCATCTTCATTTTTCGAGTTCATTAAGCGGGAGGCCCGGGGGCTGGCCCCCCGTCTTATCGGGCTTACTCCTCCGGGTTTTACCCAATCATTTTGATTTTCCAAAATTCCTCACAACGCGGAGCGACCAATTTTTCTGGCAATTTCTCGAAATAAGCTATACTCGTTTTTGAGCGCCAGAATTTTACCTTTCTCGACTTCAGAAAGCACTGGTCCACGCAATTGTTAAGGAGTTAGAAATAGTTACTTAAGCAAGTGTGACTCTGGGCTTAAAACCTTCGGTTAGTTCCCTAATCTTTTGGTAGAAATTTTTCGAGTCTCACTCCTTCCGAACAGCACTTCGACTTCCTCCCTCATGCGCCTTTCCTGCTCATTTTTCTTCCTCCTGAAAAGGCGCTTCTCCTCTCTCCTTTTCTTCTGGTATCGCTTCTTAACAGCCCACGTTGCTCCCGACCGCAGAGTTCTCCTGTACGCAGCGTCTTTCTTTGCAATAGCGCGGTGGCACTTATCATCGTATCACGACTGTTTTCGGGTGTTCTCGGCAAATCCGAGAATCTCCTTGGCAGCTGTACTCATAGATTGTGAAATATGCTTCCACTGTTCGCCTATACCAGAAGGGCCAGGTGGAGTTTTCCTGAGCTACTTAAAAATAAAATTTAACTGCCTGGAAGTGTAAGGAGTCTACTTTCTAAACACTCTAAAGGCCGTTTTCTCATGTTCCTATGTGGATTTGGTGAATTTCCACTGCTCATTTTAAGCATAAGCTATGAAACTACGTAAAATCCACCTAGATTTGCAGAAACAGGAACATAAGAAAACGGCCCTTTGTCTTACCATCTCGGAGATCTCTACAATAATAATTTATAAATTGGATTGCTTCCTTCTGATAGTTTTTTTTTTACAAATATAAGAACCTTGTACCGACATTCGACTTGATTTTCTTATTCCAAATCCAAAGTGTGGCTTGATCTTTAGCAATTTGTAAACAGTTGATATAAAGTTTAGTGGACTTAAAACTTAAGTGGTAGATGTGGGGTAAGCTCATACTAGTTCATAATAAGAAAGATTAGGCTGGGTACGCCTGAAAAACCTTACTTGCCGCAACAAATTTGTGTGATGAAATAATATCTTAGGCGGGGCCGGACAGCCCATAGCCCGCGCAGGCCGAAATCACTCGACACACAGATGCGAGTCGGTGAGCAAGAGAGACTACAGCAGTGTTCCCCAAAAAGAGAGGCTCTCTATCTCTCTCTAACACTCACTGATGCATTAATTCGGCAAGCATTCGGTGTGAATTTTCGAGTTTTAGAGCAGTGTTCCACAGCAATGCACCGAGGGGCCGAACACACTCGAAAATTCACACCGAATGCTTGCCGAAGTAATGCATCAGTGAGTGTTAGAGAGCCTCTCTTCTTGGGGAACCCTGCTGTAGAGCAGTGTTCCCCAGCCATGCCCCGGGGGGCCGAACACACTCGGAAATTCACACCGAATGCTTGCCGAAGTAATGTATCAGTGTGTGTTAGAGAGAGTCAGAGAGCCTCTCTTCTTGGGGAACCCTGCTGTAGAGTCTCTTGCTCATCAACACAAGCTCACTTTTCTGTACTCTCCATTTGGCTCAATACTCGAATAGTTCAATTACTCTCTCTCTCTCTCTCTCCCTTCACTACCTTTTATGTGATTGAAAGCAAACTTGCTTGGGGAATTTCCTTTGTTGATTCATCTGCGTATTGGGCCTTCAACACACACAAATCTGGTATTAGTGCCTCCCTCCCACACATACATACAAACAGTACATACATATACACACATATATGTCTTATGGTATCATCGCTATTGTGTTCTTTTTAACCGTTTTTGCATTTATACATTTACTTAGCCTCTAAGTTTTATGTAAATAAAATCCAAAATAAAAATAATAAAAAATTTATGAAAAACAAAATTCACTTGGCCTTCTTTCTCAACTCATCAAAATACGAGCCCAGCATCAAATCCTCTTTGGCTATGCCAAATGTTTTGGCCAATTCCTCCGCTATGACCTGACCCTCGTCCAGTGTCTGTTCCGGCCTCAGGCACACCTCGAATTCCATGAAATAACCCAAATCACGCACCTCATCCAAGTGGATGCGTGTCTGCTCGTGTAGGAACAAATGTCGCTGCTTGGCCAGCACGCCCAGAGTGCCGTTGGCTTGTGTTAGTATCTTCTCCAGCACCGCTGGCTCATCCACTTCGATTTTGTTGAATGTCGAGAGTTTGGGGCCCGCCACATCGGGTCGATTGTAGAAGACCAGCTGGGAGCGTGCCGGCGGTTGAAGGTAGCGCAATTTCAAGCGTCCTCCCTGCGGGGAATTGAAAAACACATCACGCTGGCCAATGATTTCACCATCGTCCGTGCGTCCAGTCAGCTGGCGCGCTATGGTCAAACGCTGCTGGAAATCATCCCGGCCACCGGGTATGCGTGCCTTAATCTCTACATTACGCTGATCCGCTGGCGGCGAGGAGGTAGCTGAGGAGTCGCTCATGATGCGGGAGATTACTTTTGGCGGCGGTATTACGAATTATATCGATAGATTTGCCAAGCAAACGAGGAAACATGTGTGTAGAGTGACCAGAGGCAAGCAATGTGCACTGCTTAACCAAGCAGTAGCAGTGTAATTTAGTAAAGCGGAACATTCGGAAAGCGCTTACCAACACTGAACGATTTATTAGAGATGACATTTTAGTTAGAACAAAAGTTATGCGTGATTCCACGAAAAATAAAGGTCCGAATCAGTAGTGGTATTCCTGAAAGTGATTTGCTTTCCAATTGTCAATAAGGTGTTCAGCACCTATTGAAGGTCCTACCTTCAAGCCCTTTCGATTTGCTTTCGTTTGCTGAACACCTAATTGACAATTGACGCCAATTTAAACAAAGGCGCGAAACCAAAAAATGCCCAAGAAAATAGTGAAACTAGTTTTCTAACTGACCATAAAATGGAAGAAGCGCGCGATGAACTTTCTTAACAGAGCACGCATTTTGATAATAAAATTCAATAATTTGCAAGCGTTGTTCGTTTGTAAGACGATTCATGGTTAAATTATAGACCAAACTGAAGATGTTTGACAGTGAAACAAAACACGAAACGTGCGTGAGCTGTTTAAACCAGTGTTGCCAAAAAGATAATAGCTAAAAAATCACCCTTTATAAGGTTTTCCATATATTCACGGAGCAAGGGTATATAAACTTCGGTTAGCTTCCCTCTATTTTCTTACCACCAACGAAAAACTCCAAAATCATTTTCTCCTTCATTTGTGCAGTTTATTTGTGTGTGTGTGTGTGTGTGTGTGTGTGTGTGTGTGTGTGTGTGTGTGTGTGTGTGTGTGTGTATGTGTTTGTGTGTGAAATACACTTGCAGAAATATAGCTAAACTAAAAACCTAAACTAAAAACATGAACTAAAAACTAAAATTTATATATAAACGAAAAGCACTTCCTCCATACAGAAGGTAGCATTACAAATTGGGCAATCCTTCAAAACGTCGCCCTTTGTGGCCTCTATACAGTCCAGACAAAATACATGTCCGCATGGGAGCGCCACTGGATCATTGAAGCGAGGGTTGAGCAGACAAATAGGACACGTATACGGTTTATCTGCATCGGGCTGCGCAGGAGCATCGCTTTCGACGTTTTGTGTTACATCAATGATCTCAGGAGCATCGCTCTCGTGGTCTTGGGCTAGATCAATGATCACAGGAGCATCGCTCTCGTCCTCTTCAGTCAGGTCAATTATAGCTATGGGCACCATGTAGCTGGCGGCGCGGCGATGTACAAACGGTTCTGGTGGGCCTTCCATTCTGTTATCCATTGGAATCTTTTAACGTGGTGGAATAAGTAAGGTATATTTATGGTTATATCACAGCCTTAGCTCTACTTACTCTTGATGCTGTCGTGTTTTCGTATCCCTTTTTGTATGTATATTAATTCTTTCAGTTTTTCTGATCCGACTTTGACTTTGAGATGTTGTAATATGGTGTAAATAATACAGGGTACTAGATTACACAAACGATATGGCTTACTACGGTTAGTAAAGCCCGTTTGGCTTCATTAATTAAGGGGGTCTTCTCATTGAGCAACTTTTTTTTTTCGACTTTTTTTTTTGCATTTATTTATAGCTTGGATATTCAAAAATATCCCCCCAAAAGGATTTTCGAAAACTCGAATTAGTTTACGAGATATAGTCCTTTTAGTCACCCAATGTGACCTAAATTCCCAAGCAACTGCAAACTTAAGGGGGTCTTAGTTAAGCAACTTTTTTTTACCCTCGTATTTTGACCTATGCGTTAAGTTTTCTCCGGTTCTACCGGACCGATTTTGATGAAACAAAGTGAATTCGACGGAGAATTGTCAGCTCTTTAAAACTGCATTTAAACATTTTTGATTTTTTTTTTTCCAAAAAAATTACTTCAAACTTTAAACGCGTTTATCTCGAAACCACGTTTTTCGAACTGGCGGCCATGATATCTCCAGTTCAACTGAACCGATTTTCATGAAACAAAGTGGAATCGACGCAGAATTGTCACCATTCTCGGCTGAACCTCGACCATAATTTTAAAAAATTTTTTACTATTTTTTTTTTTACACTAAACTACAAAAAAAAGCCCGAAATTGAAATTTTTTTTTGAATGGCCGCCATTTTGTCAAAAAAAATCACAAAATTAAGTTTGAGGTTCAGCCGAGAATTACATCTATACTGATTATAACCCCGTTTTTTTTTCATTTCGGACGCTCCGGAGACCCGGAATCGTGGCCGCCGTGACGACACCTTTTTTTTCACCACCAACTTTGAAGTCTCATTACTTTTTGAACAGCCCTCGTGTCGAGGCAAAAAAATTTTTTTTATTTACTTTGAACCTTTTGTAATACAATAAATAAAAAAAGTTTTCAATTATTCTTTGCGTTTTCAAATAAGAATTTTTTTAAAAAGGGTCCAAAAAACGGGTTTTGAATGAGAAGACCCCCTTAAATGCGTTTGAATGGCTATATATATGCATATTGCCGGCAGTGGTGTAGAGGTTTTCTTCTTCTTCTTATTTGGCCCGATAATTCAATCACAACCGTTTGACGGTCTCGGCCGCTGCAATTAATGCCCGCCACTCGCCTCTGTATTATGCGAGCTGGCAACAATTGGTCAGTTTAAGCGCCTCAATGTCTTTCAGCACCTGATCTTCCCATCTTAGTTTCGGGCGTCCTGCCCTTCTTCCTTTCCCTATTTCATTCGCCTTTCGCCTGTACACTTTTTTTACTGGAGCTTCTTCATCCATACGAGTCGAAATGTCCAGCGTTGCCGCTGTTGTTTTATGCGCTTGACTAGATCAGTGTCCCCATAGAGCTCATACAGTTCGTGGTTCTTACGGGTGCGGAACTCATCGCTAACTTTTACAGGTCCATAAATCCTTCGGAAATCTTTTCTCTTGAACACGCCGATCGCCTCCTCATCCAATGCTGTTAATGTGCATGCTTCTGAGCGGTATAGCAGGAATGGGATAATAAGCGACTAGTATAGCGCAATTTTCGTTTTTCGAGAGAGGGCTCTGCTCATGAACTCCTTACTGAGCCCGTAGTAACATCGGCTTGCAAGATTTATTCTTCTTCGGATCACCAGACTTGTGCCTGTTAATCATCGCACCGAGGTAGACAAAGTCCTTTACAACCTTAAAGTTGTACTCTCCCATTGCAACAGATTGTGCAAGACGCGTAGGCTCACTGCGCGCTGAGACTAGGAACTTCGTCTTTTCCTCATTTACCGCTAAGCCCATGAGTTTTGACTGCTTCTCAATCTCTGAAAACGCCTTGCTTGCCGCCCGTTCGGATTTGCCGATAATGTCAATGTCATCGGCATATGCAAGTAGCATTACATCTTTATAAAAGATGGTGCCCGATCTGTTAGCATTTGGGCACTGGCGCAGTATATACTCCATCAGCAGATTAAAGAAGTTACACGATAAGGTGTCACGCTGCCTAAAACCTCTACTGGTATCGAAAGGCTCGGAGAGGTTCTTTCCTATTTTGAAGGAGCTTCGTGTGCTTCTCAACGTCATAGACAGGGCTTCAAAGAACTTTGACCTTATCGGTGTGTTGAAAGCGGCTTTATGATCAACAAAAAGATGGTAGGTTTCGATTTCCGTCTCATGCGTTTTCTCCAGTATTTGTCTCAAAGTGAATATCTGGTCTGTGGTGGACTTACCAGGTCTAAAGCAACACTGATAAGGTTCGATCAGTTCGCTCATTCTCGGCTTTAGACGTGTTCACATAAGATACATGACAGAACCTTATATGCAATGGGTAGGAGACTGATCCCGCGGTAATTGGCGCAGACTGCAGGGTTTCCTTTTTTAAGTATTGGACAGAGAACACTTACGGCGGTGTCCCAGAAATCTCTTCCAACCAAATTCCAACCCAAAACCAATTCTCGGTGTCCTAGAAATCCCTTTCAAACCAAGCAATACACTAACCAACTAATAGCGACTTCACGAACCCACGCAACATATCACTGTGTCTGTACTAGGACCATAATCTTATACACACACCTTTCAAACTAGACTTTCGAAGAAAACGAAATCTCTCGAAGTTCTGGGACACCGACGGATTTCTCTAGCGATTTGCAAACCAACCGAAGCCAAAATCTCTAGAGATTTCCAGGACACCACCGTTAGACTCCAATCTTCGGGCATGCTCTCTTCAGACCATATTCTGCATATGAGTTGGTCACATGCACCTTACCAACTCCTCACCGCCAGCCTTGAACAGTTCAGCGGGCAGCTCATCAGCTCCAGCTGATTTGTTATTTTTTTAGCCCTTGTTTTGACGACCACTCGTAGGGTCCGGTGGGTCCATTTCTATATCATCGACTGGTGGTTCCACTTCTTCTTCAGAGGCGTCATTGTGTTCGTCTTCGCCTCCCAGCATTTGTTAGTGCCACTTGAGAATCTGTGACAAGATTTCCTTTTTGACGTGACAACGTCTTATAATTCGATAGGCCGGCGACGCACGAAACAAACGGCGTACCTCGTCGAGGCGTCCTGGCATGCCGGCGGACGAGCGACAGAACACATCGTGTTTACGTCACTCCGCCTCTTACTATACGTACCATACTATATACTACTGTTTTATCGTCTGCAGTTTGGGTCTGTTAGCACGTAATTACACTTTCAATAAACTGGGACCAGTTGAAAATAGTCATTACACTCACAAAAACTATAAAATGCAAACGAAAACAGTTTCCTTGCGTTCCTGCTTGTGCCATCACTATTCACAAGTCACAAGGTGGGACGTTTGCTGTCATTGTTTATAAATACTCATCCAAGCAACCGCAACAGTTGGTGTACGTGGCGCTGAGTCGGGTAACAAGTTTAGAAGGCTTGCATATTATCACCGAAAAAGATGCTCCATTTCGGTTTAAACACGGACGGGAGGGAAACGATTCACAGACAACAAGAGATATCCGGAACGAATACATTCGACTTCGTGGACACACACTTCGAACAATTACTGATAATGCAGTAAAATTCTGTAATGACTCAAACAATGCAGGACAAACTTTAATAACGAACCTTAATTCACAGAGTTTGCCTGCTCACTTTGCAGATATTGAAAAAGACACAGTGATTCAAGGTCTGATTTGATTTTGACGAAACGTGGTGCGTGACAATTGTGATCCAATTTCAATGAAAATTTTGAATGTGTAACCCGGCAGAATAATCGACAGATTCTGAACAGCAGGTGGAGTGGCATTTATAGAAACTTATCATCGACATCCACAGCCAAAATTCTCAACGTGAACTTCGGAACAACCCGCCTTATTGAAACACTGGTGACGTTTGCTTAGCAGAAGTTACATCTTCACCGCTGATACCACGTTCAAAATGTTCTTGGCGCAGTTATTTCTCTGCTTTTCTAACATCAGTGTCGTACATAACACTTTTCCGTATTATAACAGCCAGTATGATATACCAATTCTTCTTTGTGGCGACTTCAACACAAATGTGAAAAATGACCAAACATTAATCAAATTCATGAAAGACATGTTTAATGTCGATTGTGCATCAGACGTTAATAACTCAACAACACTAGGAGGCACCACCATCGATTTGACTTTTTCAAGACACATTAAACTCGAAACACTCCCTTTCATTTCCATTTTCCTATCATCGTCCTATTCTCAACAGAATACACAGATTATAAACACTTTTAAAATAAAACAACTCCTTTTACTTTATTTTTGAAAATCTAACTTGATCAATTTCATTGTGATTTCCAATTACCTCCTTCTCTATATACATACAAATCTATTAAACAAATGAAATTAAAATTTTCTTTTGAAAAATGCTACCATTCCACAGATTTCTTAAGACGTGTCACGTCAACTATCGTCAGTAAAACGACTTTACAGACAACCAATTTTTGATAGAATTTCGAGACTCACTCATGCCGAACAGCCTTTCGACTTCCTCACGCATAAGCCTTTTCTGCTCATTCTTTTTCCTTTTGAAAAGGCGCTTCTCCTCTCTCCGTTTCTTTCGGTATCGCTTCTTGACAGCTCGCGTTGCTCCCGACTGCAGAGTTCTCCTGTAGGCAGCGTCTTTATCCACAGTAGCGCGGCGGCACATGACTGTTTTTGGGAGTGCTCGGCATATCCGAGAGTCTCCTTGGCAGCCGTACTCATAGAGTGGGAAATATGTTTCCACTGTTCACTATACCTGAAGGGAATGATGAGATTTCCTTCAGCAAATGGGTGAGTTTTGCTGTGTAGGCTTCGTAGGTCCGTTGTGATTGCAGCATCTCGATGTTTATCTATCGACGTGGCTGCAACAAGTTAGTGATCCGAGGCTATATTGGCTCCTCGGAAAGCACGTACGACTAGCACACTCGATGAATGCCTTCCGTCTTTCATAACGTACTCAATCTGGTTTTCCGTGTTATGATCAGGGGACCTCCAGGTCGCCATGTGGTTGTCGCGGTATTTAAATCTTGTGCTACAAACGACCATATTCCTGCCGGTAGCAATATCTTAGCCTCTTTCCAATCCAGATTTCGTCTTGCAGGCTGAGTCGGTCGATTGTCGGACTAAAAAACGGCTTCTCTCCCGATTTTTGCGTTAAAATCGCCTAGCACGATCTTAATGTCGTGATCAGGGCAGCGCTGGTATGTACGTTCCAGGCGCTTATAGAATTCGTCTTTCATCGCGGCGTCCTTGTCTTCTGTTGGGGCGTGAGCACAGATAAGACTAATATTAAAATATTTTGCCTTAAGTCTGAGTACGGCTAGTCGCTTGTTAACTGGTGTGAAGCTGATGACAGAGCGACGCAGTCTTTCGCAGACTGCAAAGCCGCACCCAAACGTGCTCTATAGTAGATCTCCCAAGTGGCATTGGTTGATGATGTTTTTCTCACCGTTTTCCCTTGTCCAATCCATCGCATTTCCTGGAGAGCGGTAACGTCCGATGAATATTTTTCCGAAGACTTTCACTAGCTGGACATCAGCACCCTCCTTGTTGAGCGTGCGAACATTCCAGGTGCATATCCTCAAATCGTGATCCTTAAAACGTTTGCGTGGGTCGTCATCGATGGTGGTCCGTATCCGAGGCATTTTAACAGTTTTCATTGGCGGATGAATTAGACGATAATCGGGTGCCAAGCCCGAAGTAACGCCCCCTGTTTGTCCCAGGGAAGATTCGCCGCTTGGTGCATTCGAAATGGACTTCCATTTTTGTCGCGTGATAAATCTAATGATTTTTTGGAATTATCTTTCAAGCAGCCAATCGACTATACCTACCTTTTGCACTAATAATACTGCTACCAAAATGCTACAAAAAAATAGGAACAAGATGAAGAAATATTTTAGTTTTCCATATTTTTTTAAACTTTAAAGTCGTACGAATGTCGCGTTCGCCACTGTGGTAATGCACGTATTTGACTTTTATCAACACTTAAAATATTTTCATTTCATTTCTTGTTTTATGAAAGAAATATAAGAACAAAATTATAACCATTTAGTCAAGTAACAATCTAAAAGAGTTTTTAAATATGTCTAAACTTAGGGTTTATAAAATTGGTCGCGTAAAAAGCTTAAGGCAAATCTATAAAACTACATTTTTTCACCGAGCACTAAAATATTTTTTCAATGTAGGTAAAAAATTGTGCTAACAAGTATCAAATAACATTAAAAAATTTCCATAACATATTCTTAATGGTTCATTTGTGGACTATTTATTAAATATTTTGTCGAAACTTTGCAAATTGATCCAGAAATGCCTGCCTGCTATCGCATCACGCGCTCATCTCTAATACATTTCTCACTGTTAAGTTTTACAGCACTGTTTGGATACGCACTTTAAGGACTGTTAAATGGCGCTGAAATTTAAATTAAATTTAGAATAAAACTCTAATTACGGAAAATGTAGGTCGAAATTCAATTAATGTAGTTAAGGTTAATAATAAGAAACTAGGTTTTCAGTCACAACTAAAAAACTAGCACAAATACTTAAAAATTATGTGCATATGTAAGTATGTACTATGTAAATATGTCTGTGCTTTGTCTATGTATGTACATATGTACATGTGTACTTGGGCAACAATTTGCACTTCAGATTTGTGGCTTGTAAAGCAAAATCATCAAAAAGCATTACAAAGCCATGTTTATGGGTATTCAATACCCGTTCCCAGGTTTCCCCTTCAAATCTAACTGTACAAGCTAGCAGCATACAAGCCACTTACACACACACACACACACACACATAGCTATGCTCTCTCTGCCCGCACCAAAGCAACGGCAACAGCAAAAAAAAAAAAAAACAACAATGAAAAGAAAAACAACAAAAAAAAAGAAAAATATTGTGTGTGTGTACACACAACTTGCATAGTCTCCTGGCCAGGCCCTGCTCCAGGGTAGCGCGCCATTGTAAATACATGGGTAGGTAGAGCAGCGGCGGCGGTGGCGAGGCGAGGCCTGTCGGTGAGGAGGGGGTAGAGGTCAGAGGCAGAGAGGCGACAGCAAAATGCTGATGACGATGCCGCGCAACGACTTTGGCAGCTCGAACACACTCCACACACACGCACATACAAGCACAGAGGAGCACACAAAAACACAGCAGCATGATGGTCTAGGGCTGTGGCGGGAGGGGGGGGGGGGGGGGTCTGGTGGGCGTTAGGGGTAGCGAGGGGCTCAACTTTCCATGCAAAGCAGACTCGTGCTCGTTTTTAACTTCGTGAGTTCGGTTCGATTCGGGTTTGGGTTTTTGTTGTTGTTTTTGGGGATTGGGCAAAGTAAATTTATTTTTAATTTTCCTGCCAGTTTTTATTTCTCTCTTTTCTTTCCACTTCTTCGTTTTGCATTCCTCTACAAACCCCCCTCACTTCGTCAAACCCCCCCCCCCCCCCCCCCCCCTGGCTTTTCAGTAATAATATGAGAGGGCATTGATTTCGGTTGAATTATTATGGGGTGGAAATTTAAGGAAATTCGGTCGTTTTTTCTGGTGTGTGTATGTATACGTGCAAATGTATGTATACATACATATACATATATGTGAGTGGGTAAAGAACCTTTGCTCTCGGGTTCTAGTTCTTCACGATCAAGCATGTTTCAACCCCTTTTAGAGTAGCTCTCATTTTCTCAAGAGTTTTGCGATTTGAAACCGGGTTTTCGATCAAATTTGCTTTGCAAATAGCAGAAGTTTTGTGAAAGTGAAAATTACAGCATAGCTGTAGGTGGTTTTCGGACAAAATAAAGTTATACAGCCACGTTTTTAGGTTTTTAAGCAAAATTAAACAAGAACATGGACCGAAACTTTTAAGATTATTACATTTCGAACCGCAGCCCCTCTCTTCTTTGATTATTACCTGCCGAACCGAAGCTCCTCTGTTTGGAAAAAGGTTCGGTTTGAAAACTAAGAATAAGATTATAGAAAAACTACTTGATCTTTTCTGCTACGGTTAATGCGTTGTCTAGGAGTGCATTAAGTGGTCTTTGCTGATGATGTGGCACTTGTTGCTGTAGGCAAAGTGCTTCGAACGACCGAGGAGGCGTGTAATTCTGGCATTGAGCGCATCCACCAGTGGCTTAGCGCGGCGGGTCTCGAGTTTGCGGCGCAAAAGACAGAGGCGGTTCTAAAGGGTGATTTTTTAGCTATTATCTTTTTGGCAACACTGGTTTAAACAGCTCACGCACGTTTCGTGTATTGTTTCACTGTCAAACATCTTCAGTTTGGTCTATAATTTAACCATGAATCGTCTTACCAACGAACAACGCTTGCAAATTATTGAATTTTATTATCAAAATGCGTGCTCTGTTAAGAAAGTTCATCGCGCGCTTCTTCCATTTTATGGTCAGTTTAATCGACCCACTGAAGCGGCTATTCGGGCTATTGTGACTAAATTTCGCACCAAATTTACATTAAACCACCAACACGCTTACGTAGAGTGCGAACTGAAGAAAATATCGCAGCTGTATCGGCCAGTGTTAATGATGACCATCAATTATCGATTCGTCGCCGTTCGCAGCAATTGGGCCTCTGTTACTCAACAACGTGGAAAATTTTGCGGAAGGATTTAGGTGTGAAGCCTTTCAACATACAGCTGGTGCAAGAATTAAAGCCGAACGACCTTCCGCAACGTAGAATTTTTGGTGAATGGGCTCTTAGAAAGTTGGCCGAAGATCCACTTTTTTACCGAAAAATTGTGTTCAGCGACGAAGCTCATTTTTGGCTCAATGGGTACGAAAAATAAGCAGAATTGTCGATTTTGGAGTGAATATCAGCCAGAAGCATTGCAAGAGCTACCAATGCATCCAGAAAAAGTCACAGTTAGTTGCGGTTTATGGGCTGGTGGCATCATTGGACCGTACTTCTTCAAAGATGATGCGAATCGTAACGTAACTGTGAATGGTGAGCGCTACCGTGAGATGATATCCAACTTTTTTTTTGCCCAAAATGCAAGAGATTGACTTGCATGACATGTGGTTTCAACAAGACGGTGCCACATGCCACACAGCACGCGCAACAATGGACTTATTGAGAGGCGAGTTCGGTGAACATTTTATTTCACGTTCGGGATAGGTCAATGGCCGCCTAGATCGTGCGATTTAACGCCTTTAGACTATTTTTTGTGGGGCTATGTTAAAGCTCATGTCTATACAGACAAGCCCGCTTCAATTGACGCATTGGAAGACAACATTGAAGCATTTATTCGTGAGATACCGGCCGAAATGTTGGAAAGAGTATGCCAAAATTGGACTAAGGCGCAGTCACGGTCAACATTTGCATGAAATAATCTTCAAACATTAAATTATATGGACCGTACTATCGATTCAAATAAAGATTTCATACATTTTTCTGAATTTTATGTGTTTTTTTTTTTTGAAAAACTTTCCTATAGCTTTTAAAAAATCACGCTTTATTTATTTTCTGCTACTGTTAATGCGTTGTCTAGGAGTGCATTTAGTGGGCTTTGCTGATGATGTGGCACTTGTTGCTGTAGGCAAAGTGCTTCGAAGGACCGAGGAGGCGTTTATTTCCACCAGTGGCTTAGCGCGGCAAAAGACAGAGGCGGTTCTAATTAGCAGTCGGAAAAAGGTGGAGTCAGCCTGGGTCAGAGAGTCAATGGAACCGCAATAAAATCCAAAAGAGCCATTAAATACCTTGGAGTAATGCTGGGCACCAGGCTATGCTTCCGAGAACATCTGGCTTACGTCGGAGAGAAGGCAGCAAAGTCAAGTAGCGCCTTAGCTAGGATCATGCTGAACACGCGCGGTCCTAAGCAGGGGCAAAGAAGACTTTTGGCGAGTGTAACTAAGGCCACGATCTTATAAGGTCCATGGTTTTCTCTAGCTACATAAAAGGCGTCTGTGGGGCGTACCGTCTAAGTGCGCTCAGGATTACTTCTGCGTATCGTACGGTGTCGGAAGATGCTGCTTTGGTCATTGCCGGGATGATTCCACTTAACGAGCTGGCCACAGAAACAAACTAGAAGTACCGGGCTTCACGGTTGAGTGCCTCAAGTCAACCAAACAGTGGTACACAGCAGCAGGAAGCGAGGCAGCGGAGCATCGAGAAGTGGCAACAGCGTTGGGACCAATCAACGAAGGGTCGCTGGACCCATAGCCTAATCCCGAGATTGTCACCATGGCTGTCTAGGAAACATGGTGAGGTGAACTTTCACCTAACTCAGCTGTTTTAGGAGTTACCTAAAAAGAGTCGGCCATGATGATAGCGAGGAAAAAGCATTTTTGGACGCCAGACACGTCTTATTCGAGTGTGCAAGGTTTTATACCGAGAGGGCGGAATTATCCAGGGCGATGGGCGGAGATATAGCCGAAGATAATTTAGTCCCTTACATGCCGATGTCGGAGGGAAACTGGGAGGCAGCGTGTGACTTCGCAGTTAAAATTATTGCAACTCTGCGGAGACTGGACTTGCAGCGTAGAATCAAGGAGTAGGTGGGTCATCAAATCTGCGAAGCAATGCCTTGCGGCCGTACCGCAGGTTTTAGATGTTCTGTCAAACTTTCCGTGATTTCATGTTGTCCCAAAGTGCTTATTTGTAAATAGTAGTTGTTAAATAAAGGAATTAAAAAAAACAAGGAGGAAAGTCGGTCAAGCCCGACTATATTATACTCTGTACCAGTTGGGGTCGCCGCTCGCATTTGCTCCCGATTATATTATATAAAATCGGTATCCAGGGAACACCACGAGGAGGCCATTGCAATAGCAATGGGGTCGATATATGAATAAAGACCTACGAGTCGACTTGAGTTGCTGTTACATACTTTTGCACAAACTTATTATACTCTATGTACCTTTGGTACAGAGTATAATTAGGAGATAGAGAGAGAGAGAAAAAAAACCTTTGCATTTGCCAGAGCTAGAGATGGGCGTACATCGAAAACTAAGCGGGACTCCGGAGTGACCAGAATGACTTAACATCATTGTGATTGCTTGATATTATGTTAGAATTAAAGAACTAGACTATTTTTATATTATTTGCAATTTAAACAATCCTCGTCTTAGTAGTCAGATGGGTATCGGGCGATATATTTGTCCCGCGACCATCTCTAATTTCTCTCTCTCAATATTGTGTGTATGTGGGAAAGGGAAGGGGGGGAAATGAGAGCGTCCCAGTTAGCTGCAAGAATCCAATTGGATCTAATGAGCTAGCCATAGCTGTTAGGTTTTGTATAGGATTTCGTTGTTGGAATTACTCAGACAATATATTTGCAGGTTTAATTCATTTAAAAGGTGGAATTTTTGGCGGGGCGGGGTCATCACACCCACAACGATCCAATATGAATCGTTAAATAAAAATTTGTCCTAAAATATTGTTGGCTATCACTTTGCTGTGTAGTCGTTGCTCATATATACATACATCGTCATACATATGTATGTGATTTGCTGTGCAGGAGCACCCAGATATATTGAATTTTCGTTTGCTCATATCTTTACTACCGTTCATCCGATCTTTACCATTCCTAAATATGTCCAGAAGGAACGAACCTTCTATCTATAAAACTGTGGGAGATATTACGTTTTTTCCAATTTGCTTGATCTGCCTGCAAGTATAAGAAGCAAAAGTCCCATACATGTCAAACCTCTATCTCTTACCATCTCTGAGATCTGTGCGTTCATACGGACAGACAGACAGACAGACGGACATGGCTATATCGACTCGGCTGTTGATGCTGATCAAGAATACTTTATGGGGTCGGAGATGCTTCCTTTTGGCTGTTACATACTTTTGCACAAACTTATTATACTCTATGTACCTTTGGTACAGAGTATAAAAAGGACAAACAAATGACCAGCCTTCTTTACTGTTTTTAGAAACAAAAACATATTAGATCAGACCAGCCATTGCATACCAGCAATAAAAAGGATACTTTTGGATTTCTACACAAGTGCTAAAAGAGGTACACGCAGCCGTAAAGTTATTACCGCATACCTAAACAATGAGGATACCTATGGATAAAACATGAAAGGTCGGCCCTCATCAGTAATAACAGCAGCCGACAAGCGAATTATATTGAGGCACGCATCTAATTCTCACGACTCAGCTGCCAAAATAAAAGAAAAAACTGGTGTTAAAGCATGCGTTCGGACTGTACAAAGAGTACTTTCGAAAGCTAAACATATAAAGCGTCTAAAATTAAAAAAAAAAACCTCCCTCTAAACCAACTTCAAAAGATGGAACGGCTCGATTTCTGTCGATCAAATATGACCTGGACCAAGGAGTGGGCGTGTAGTCTTTTCGGATGAGAAAAAGTTCAATTTGGAGGGTCCTGATGGCTATGCCTACTACTTTCATGATCTCAGAAAGGAAGAGCAAACCCTGGATTGATTGCACAGCCGTGCCGGCGGTGTCATGGTGTGGGGAGCTATTTCTTATTTTGGCACCATAGAACTGCAATTTCTAACCAGCCGTATGAATGCCATTGCGTACAAAGGTGTACTGAAAACGGCTTTCCCTGCAATCAAGGATATCTTTGGATCCTTGGAATGGAAGTTCCAGCAGGATAACGCACCTATTCACACAGCCAGGATCGTAAAGTCCTGGATTGAGGGTCAAAACGTTCAATTGCTAAATTGGCCGCCTTACTCGCCCGACCTGAACATTATAGAAAATGTTTGGGGATGGTTAGCCCGCAAAGTGTACGAGTCCGGCAGGCAATATTCAACCGAATCTCAACTCATTGAAGAAATAAAGAGGTCCTGGGAGGCTATTTCACTCAATTACATTAAAAATTATATGACTCCTTACCCAAGCGGATGTACGAAGTCATACTTAACCGTGGAGGCTCAACACATTATTAAATTTTGTTTAAAAAAAGATCGACAATATTGAAATTAATGTTAAAAAATAATTTTCATGAAATTTGAATCCATTTTCTTTTGTTATTTAAAGTTTTCAAGTGCTATGCTAATCAAATGTCGCAAAAAATAAAAGTTAATTTTTTATGTTAATTTCGTTTAACTTCATTTAAAATGTTATTAATAAAGTTAATATCTTATCTATCATTAAATCTCGTGTAGAATTTAATATTCTTTTAATGACAAAAAATTCATCTCAAAAGCTTCATTCGTTTTCCCGATATTAAGCTCCTAAGACGCGGAGCATAGGGTGTGCTAATCGGTTGTCGGGCAGTGTATATCTCCATTGAAAAAAATCGCAGAATTGTTTGGGATGGTCCATTTTAAAGCTTAGGAGTGGTACTTTCCGATGGTATCAGAGAGAATCCAAGCAATAGAATGGATTCCCCGAAAAACGCTCCTAAAAGGGTTCAAAAAAAGGTTAGCAACTTTAACCTCAAATTACTAAAAATCTCGACGTGATGGACAATTTCTAAAAACGCAGTCTTGCTAAGCACACGAAAATCATCTAGAATCACTACCAACCATTCAAGTGTTGCCTAGTGTTATCGTTGAAAGAAAAAAAAACGCTATCAAAAAACTTTATTATATTAGAAGATATTAATTTTCTTCCGCTAGATAAGCCATTTCGCCCACTGTGGTTCGGTTCAGAACCATCTGGTGCATTTGTTGTAAATTAAATTCTGTTTTTTTTTTTAAACTATGGAAAAGAATCAGTCATAAGCAAGCCCACAGAGGCGTTTTATCGTTTAAAATTTGGAGAATTCCTAACTAAAGCGGAAATTACGCAAATCCAACTCATTTTCCCCAGAAAAAGATAACAAAGTCTATTCCTAGGAAATAAATCTCTTGAAATGTACAAGTAAATGTATTTTAAATGCATAGTTATGTTCGCATGTATACGTATTTATGTATCAACCGACCCTTGGCTACCTGGTTAGATAAGATTAATGACCCTCCCTCTTAAAGCTTGTTTAGTAAGGATGTCCCTTTTTACCTGAGCTACCGACTGAGCCTACCTGGGACCGGGGGAATTTGACAAAGAGCTAGACAATTCTAGGGTTAAATGCAAGGATCAAAAAATTTGATATGAAAAACCCCCACATTTATGTGAATTTTACTCTTTGTGTTGTATCGAGACTTGCATATAGAAAGAAATCAAACCATAAAAAGAAAATTGGTTTTTCATATGTATTTTCTCGCTACTTGCTTTGCGTTTTGCGCTTTTCTTCGTTTTATACCCGCACACACACACACACACACCACGCACACATTCAGTGAGAGCTATACAATGTGTTGTGTGTGTGTGTGTACGTTTGTATATAGCTTTTATATAGTCGAGTTGTCGGAGCGTTTCTTCTTCTACTTTTTACCCCAGCGCTTGGCTCGCCTTGCCTCGCCTCGCCTTGCCTCATAAATAAATATGAAATATCCGCCATATAGCCAGTCGATGTCTATATGCATGTAAGTATGTATGTATGTATGTATATATGTGTGTGCACACACACACATTTATAATTTATTATTTATTTTGCTCTGTAAAAGCCACAGGCAAAGTGCAAATTATAGAAAACAAAAGACGCTGGAATAATAAACGCCAAAATTTGTCTTTTTAATGTGAAACATCTTTAGTTTCGGTACGGAGGGTTTTAGTAGGGGTAAACTTTGATTTCAGCGTCACGCATCACGCGTCACGCTGGGCGGAGAGGGGGAGGGGGGGTGTGCAATATCAGTTGGCTGGCCAGGCACACCCACCCACCCGCACACACACAAAAGCAAACACAAAAACAAAGACAAAACAACACAAAAAAGACAATCCCAAAGACATAAACAAAAAACAAAAACAAAAACAAAAACAAAGACAATAACAAAGACAAAATCAAAGACAAAATTAGGGATGTGAAAAATACATCAAAATATCAATATATCGATATTTTTTGTTTAAAAATAAATATTTGTATCAGAATATTTTTTGAATAGAATATTTTGACTTGATATATCGTAATAGCTATTTTTTTTTATATATTTTTGATATATCTTAGTTGGCCCCTCACAGTCAGTGAAGCGGTAAAGGATATCCTTTTTGAAATCTCTCAATACAGCACTGAAGAAGTACGTAAAATTATTATGTTGTAAACATTATTAATACCACTTTAAATAACTTTAAGTAACCCATTTAATGATTTATACATTAATCTGAATAGTTCACTAGAATTAAATATCTTTGCCTCTACAAAAACATTAATAAACTAATTTCCTTTTCAATGTATTTAATACAGAAATCACAGATTTTTTCAAATGAGAGTCTGTTTTATAATGATGATGATACTGATTACAAAAATGAAGGGTTCCTTGAGGCGCATAACCGATCGATTGCAGCGCGACTAACTTAGAAAGCCCAGGAGGAAGTCCAGGATAACCAAGAGCTTAAATTGTTCTTAAACCTACCATTTACTTCGTGGGATAGTGATCCAATTGCATTTTGGACCTCACAAAAGGAAACTTTGCCAATGCTGTATAAGCTAGCAATGGGCTACCTTATCACACCAGGTAGCTCCGTATCATCAGAGAGGCTGGCCTCAGCGATTAAGTGTGTCGTGTGCGACCTGCACGTAACACAAAGGGTGTTTTTAAAATCGTTAAAAAATTAACATTGGTGCTAAAATGTAACGTATCAATGTATATAATGTATCAATGATCTTGAATATGGGTTTAACGACCTGTTTTTGATTTTATTCGAAGTGAATGTTAGCAGGCTTAAGGTCGAGGTTTGATTATAGTTCAATAATCAACCAGAAAATTCAACAGAGAATACATTTGAACATGAACAGTAGCTGGGGCCTTCGTCAGTACACTTTCAGTTGCTGTCACACCAAAAACCCATTTGCAAATCCTATTTATATTACCCATATCAATAATAATCGATATATCGATGTTTTTTGAGTGATAAATATTTGATCAATTTGATATATTTTAAAAAAATGATATATCACCGATACGATATTTTCTACATATTTTCACAACCCTAGACAAAATCAAACAAGCACACAGAATACTGAGGATCTAAAAGTTATCATCGAGTACTTAGACTCGAATATTTAGAATGGAGTCCTAAAAACCGAACATTAGTCTATAATACTTAGGATCGAATACTTAGAAGCGAGTACGAAGTACTTGGTAGCGAATAATAAGTATCGAGTACTTAGAATCGAATACTTAGAATCCGGTTCTGAGTATCGAGTGCTTGGTATTGAGTAATAAGTATCGAGTACTCAGTATCAAGTACTGAGTATCAAATACAGAGTATAGAGTATTTAATATCGAGTACTTAGTATCGAATACTTAGAATAAAGTACTGAGCATCGAGAACTTGGTATCGAGTACTTTATACTGAGTATCAAATACTGAGTATCGAGTACTTTATATCGAGAACTTAGTATTAAATACTTAGAATCGAGTACTATTATTGATTACTTTTTTTTTTTTTAAGCTTAGTTTGTATTTATTGAATCTTCTCTTAATGAGACTAACAATAATTTTTCAGATCTTAATCTAGAAACTATTTTATAAACCACTACACTCAGAAAAAAATTCGCCCTGAATTTTAGAAAATCGCCCTATTTTAAAACTTGCCCTGGTATTTAGAAAAATTTTCTAATAAACAGAAAAAGTTTTCTGAAAATAAGAAAAATATGCCATAAAATATTTTTTTAGAAAAAACTTTTCTAAAAACAAGAAAAGGACAGATTTTTCTGATTTTTAGGGCGCATTTTTCTAAAGTCTTTTCTTAAAAACAGGGCAAAATTAACCTTTAATTTTAGAAAATGGTAGTCCTTAAAGAGGCTACTGTAATTTCTTAAAAACAGAAAAATTTTCTGGAACTAATTTTCTTAAAAACATGGCGATAGTAGCCATTGCTTTTAGAAAAAAAAGGTGTTAGATTTCAGAAATGTTTTCTCCAGTGCAGAAATATAAGTAGGCCATTCAGACGTGCCACTGCAACGCTGTGAAATAGCCTAACCGTCTAAGCGGCCGCCGTCGTTGCGCGCGACAAAGGTCTTGGGTTCTAATCCCAGTCAGTCCCTGAAAATTTTTATTTATTTAATAAAAATTAATCAAAGCAGCTGGGGTGTTGTTCGAACGAAGCGGACCTGGAGCTGGACCGGTGGTGGACTGGGACCTGGACCGGTGGTGGCGAACTGGATCTGGACCCGGTGGTGGATCTGGACCACCTCACCTGGTGGTGGATCTGGACCCGGTAGTGGATCTGGACCTCCCGGTGGTGGATCTGGACCACCCATCCGGTGGAGGATCTGGACCACCCGGTGGTGGATCTGGACACGGTAGGTGGATCTGAACCGGCGGTGGATCTGGACCCGGTAGTGAATCTGCACCCTCCCGGTGGTGGATCTGGACCACCCACCCGGTGGAGGATCTGGACCACCCGGTGGAGGATCTGGAACCGGTGGTGGAACTGGACCACCTGGTCACCTGGTGGTGGACCTGAACCGGTGGTGGATTTGGACCTGAACCGGTGGTGGACGTGGACCAGGAGGTGGCCATTGGTGTGGACCTGGACCCGGTGGTGGACCTGAACCGGTGGTCTTAAACAATTTTTTCTGCTTTTAAGAAAATACCTTTCTATTATTAAGAAAAATTTGTCTCTATATTAGAACAAAAATTTCTTATTTTAAGAAAATAGTTTCTATGATTCAGAAAGAAATTCTAGTTCTAAGAAAAGTAGCCCTTTGGTTAAGAAAAGCTTCCCATAATATTTAGAAATTATTTTTCTAAATTTTAGGGTGAGTCGCCTTAGGACGGATTTCAAAGGCGAATTTCTAATTTTAAGGGTTAATTTGGGACTTTTTTTTTATGAGTGTA